>JANIJG010016084.1:33953-84549 GCA_024611175.1 Megaceryle torquata
TCCTTCCTTCCTTCCTTCCTTCCTTCCTTCCTTCCTTCCTTCCTTCCTTCCTTCCTTCCTTCCTTCCTTCCTTTTTTAAATGGTGTCTTGACCTGGCAAAGGCTCACCCATGTGAAGCTAGTCCATAGCATAAGTAAATACATCTGGTTTTGGACAACATGACTTGAGATCATTCCTGTGGTAAAACTGACCCTCACTATGTATATGTAGATAACCTGGAAGATTTGCCTCCTAAAAAAATGCTGTAGACTTAACAGAAAACATATTCATTTAAGCACAAACTCTGTAAATAATATAGTAATAGAAGAATATTGAAGAAAGCGTTTTAACTTCATCATTTCCATCAGTGAGCTCTGACTGGGACCTGCATAACATGTGAGAATCTTTCAAAGATGTAAGCTGTTATCTGTGGCAATTTTGCATGCTGTAGTAAAATGGAAACAATGCAGTTCTCATATATTAGCTTTATTATTTCTAAGATTGATAGGTCAGGATTAATCAAGACCTTCCTTTTACTTGTTTCTGTTCATTCAAGCTATTTTCTTGTTACAGTGGCTCTGTATTGTAGCGATCAGTGTATTCCAGGTGTCCTGTCCTACATGATTATTACCATAGATGCCTGTAGTAATGAATAGCAAGCCTTAGCAATTCTCAGTTGGAATGGTTTGTTCTCGTAGTTAATTGACATAGCTATGGAAGTAGGGCCTTAGATTGCTTCTGCATCACTGCGGACACACTTTCAGAGAAAATATTCTGGTCCTAGGAAAATATCATTCCTTTCAACCGAGAGGCCCTGCAATGAAAGCCTGAGGCAGCTGGAAGAAGTGGAGCCTGAAATTCAGATTGCCCTCATTTTATCAAAGCAAAAGTACCTTTTTCCCCAGGTAATTTATAAGATATTTCCATTGCTTGTTGTTTTTAGCCAGTTTGTCCTAAAACTTCCAGATTCTTCTTGTGAGGTGCTGTCTTTCACTGCATTCAAATGCAGTTTGCCCTCATACAAATTCTGTATTTGTACCATCATATTATTGCATTTCTACCTAAATTGCTATATTTAGAAATTAAAATGTATTCAGCAATGAGAAAACTATCCTGAGACTGAAAACCTTAATTCAAGGACTATATTTTTGTCTCCACATTGAGTTTCTGTTGAGCTACACTTGGCAAATCATTTAACAATTGAGATGTTGGTTTTGCAAACACCCGAGCAAGTTTGCCATTGATTACAGTCACCTAGAATTGTCCTGGAGAAATACTTCACAAGTCTGGGTTTGCTGCTAACAATATAAATTTATTTTCTGTTGATTTATCAAAATAACTGTGCTTCCTTCTATAGTTTGGGATTATGACTATTCTACTTCACATCAGCATTTTGTGGATCAAGAAATATCCATAAGATACTTTTAGATCATTAAAAATACTTCTGGGGTAATGAAAATGGTTATCATGACTTCATTAATTTAAATGTCATTGTTACATGTCACTGTCAACACCATTAAAACAAGCTCCACAAGCAAAGTCTGTAAATTCTTATTCTGGCAAGTTTCTGATTTAATTTAAATCCATGCAAATCTAGTGTAACACCATTAAAGTGTAAGGATAACTGGAAACTTTACACTGAAATTGCTTTTCAAAGTGGGGAAAAATATTTTGGCAAAAGTAGTCCTCCTTTAAAAAAATCCTCTGATTTTCATGCAAAATTTCAACGGATGTATTTTACTCATATAAAAAGTTCAAAAAAAGCATTCAGCAAAACTCTAATTCATACTAGCCTACTTGAGGCTGGATTCAGGAGTCCTTTGTCATGCCTTTTATCTGGAAGGATCCAAATTAAGCACTTGCACCTCCTCGTCAGTCTCTGCACTGTGCGTGTGTGTGGTGTAAATATATACGTACAAAAATGCATCAGATTACGTATTTCAGATGTATCACCTCAGGAGGAAAGAGAATTATGTGCAATAGTCTTACAAAAGTTGATAATTAAACTCTATGAATCACAAAGAGAACTAGTATTATTTTTTCTATAAAATAATCTTACCAGGAATCTGGAGCTTTATAGGAATTGGCATTGGCTCCAGTGTCCTTGGTATGTGGTCATGGCATGGATTATTGCTCCAATCAATACAAAGCAATTTCCAATCAAGGGAAACAACTGCACATTGGTTTGTTCTGATCCATTTTCAGATTTTATTTCTACAGCCTCCCATGGATTTACAGCTGCTCAATTACAGTCTAATTGCATGACCCCTGTAGAGTAACACCCAAGGAGCGTTCGTGGTACACAGTGACATTCAGAATGAAGGAAATATGGTGAAGCTTGCTATTCACAGAGAAAGGAAGAAACGTACGGCAAGAAAATAAAGATGGCACATTAAGATACAGGTGTCACATATGTTCTTGTTTACAAATGCTCTGTAGTGTTTGAATAGCTATAAAATGCGTACCATCTTCATTAATTTATTATAGGACTCTTACAAAATTGTATGTTTCTTATTTACAGAAGAAATTAAAACAAAGTAAAATAAACAAGTGTGATAGCTTATATAGCAAAGATCCTGGAGAACTTACTTGCTAAAACTAAGCAAATATCTTTTAGCAATGCTAGCCTACTAGGCAAGATCACAAGTCATTGGGGAGACTGGGAGGCACCTTCAATCTTCTAGATATTCCAGCTCTGGCTCTCAGCCTGTGCTTTTGGGTATTTTATCTTTCCAGTAGTCATTTTTTTATTGCTAGAACCTCAATTTCTGTTGATGCATCGGGGAATAAAGGTGTTATATCAATGCATAGCAACAGCTTATATCAGGACAGTTCAGAAAAGAAAGTGAAAGATATTGTTTCTCTTCAAAGAAGCAGTGGAAAGATAGGTAGGCCAAAGTCATTTCCCAGGTTGAAATTGTCTATAAGATTGGAGATTGCTGTCCTAATCTCATTTAAAGTGTCGTAGTGAACTCGGGTGCCTGGAGATCTCAAGTCTCAGCTTAAAAGAGGTTGCCCAGTTCTGTGTTAGGACAGAGACAAATTCATATGCTTGGTAAGTGTTCAGATGTAGCTGGATACATCAATCGGACAAACCTCCCTGCCCTACAATGTGGCTACAAATTCTGCAATTAATTCTGAGGATTTTTATAGTGAAAAACTTTTTTTTTTCCTATATTTTTCCTAAAGATGTTTAGCCTGTCTCATTTTTTACTATTGGTTAAAATCACTGAACTTTGGAATAAACTGCAAAGAGCACTGAGAAACCTAAAGCCATCATTAAGAAGAAAGTACTCTCACTCATAGGAAACCTTTCTGCCTGCCTTGTAGGGCAGCTGGAAGCTATTATTTGCAGACTCGCTGGGGATGGCACTTGCTTGTGGATGTCTTGCCACTGGACTTTGCAGCTATACAGGTGTCAGTAAATCACAATTTGTCAGCTCTCAGTGAGAAGCCAAAATAGCTTTTTCCCAAAGGCCCTCATTTTATACAATAAAGGAGAAACTTCAACTCCATAAAAACAAGTCTTGAGCAGGAGGAAAAAAATACTTAAAATAGAGTAATATTACAATACAGCAGTGATAAAGCCAAGCAAGCAAGAAGCAAGTCTAATCCAGACCATTTCCCCTGAGAACTGAATATGAGTCTCTTAACATTCAACTCTGAATTCTGCAGAGACAATTACAGGCTGGCTACATCACCCCAACAGTGAACATGAACACTTGCTATTCTGAGGTGTCCTGGCCACAATGGGAGGTGATGAGCTCAAAAGAAACCACCAGCAATCGATAATTCTAAATCAATTTATTTTGTAGTGATAAAAGGAGAACATTTTAGTCTGCCCAAAGTTCCACAAGAACTTGCTTGAATAAAATAATAATTAAATAAAAAACTAAATGAGGTTAGGTGTATTTGACCTCTTAACTTATAGCACCTGGATGGAAGTTGAGAACAAACTTTCAGAGCTTTGTGCCAGTAAGAGGCCGAGAGAAGATACCAGAAGAGATCAGCTGGACTACAGGAATATTCCAACATAAGCAATGAGAAGTTGGCAGGAAAATAATTTCAGTAAGGCTAATAGCAGGGTAAACTTTATTCATAAAAACAATGATGCTGTAATGGAGCTGTAGCTCTTGTTCACAAAACCCTTGGCTTTTAAACTCATATTGTAACAGGGCAAATGTATAGCATTTGACATTTAGGACAAAGATCCTGTGGAGTGACATAGAAACCTAGTTTCATTTTAAGACATAATAAACCAGCTTCTAATAAAGGATCTGCCAATAGTGCCCAACGTAAACCTAGTAATGAAAGGATCTGGTCATCTAACAGTGTCCAAATTCCCATTTTATACCTTCTTCTTTGTTGCTTGTACACTGGCAACAGTTGCTTTATTTTGCTCAGACCTTACAAACTGATTCTACTTTTTCATTTTGTCCTCGTTTTGTTTTCCCATCAGTTTTATCTAACGGCCAAAAGAAACCATTTCTTTGTAGAACTTTCACTGTTGTAGTCTTGGGAATGAAGGGTGGGTTTAATTATTTTTTATTTCTCCTACATATACTTTCTCAACAAATTAATAACGACTTAGTGTCAAATATTACTTCTACTCTTCCTTGTAGATCTATGTTCTCACAGTCTGAGCACTCCTTCATGACAGTCTTGTATTTAGTTTCGGAATTACTTTATCTTAATTACCTCTCCCACAGTTCTAACAAATATTATCATATGGATGATGTTTATTTGACAACATAGTTAAGACTAAATACATGCTTTTCCTTTAATAAGTAAAATTGGTTTTGAGATAAATATGTTAGCAAGCTGAATAGAAACTGATGCATTTTTATCCACAAAGGATATTAAGGGAAATTTTGGTAAAGCTACTAAAACAGATTAAACAAATACACATTGATATTATGATTATATTTCCTTAGGGACTAGTGCTCTTTAATAACATTTAGTAAAATAGAACCTAGCTAAAAGTAGCAATTTTATGGCAGCTGACTTTTGGATCTCATCATATGCAACCAAATACACCTCGTCTAGGGAATACTATTTCTTTTTGTCACACATAACTGTACAAGAAATGGGTCAGAGAAATAAGTTCTATCCATTTCCCAAGTCTGTTTCTTATGTTGTTTCAAGTCAGTATCAATTATTCCACTTGTTTCTGGTGGGATGTTGTGATAGTATTATGTCAAAAGTTTTGAAGAAAGTCTGCTTACAAAGCACAGTTTTTGATATGGCTTTAGGTATTGTACTGCTCATTTGAAAAGACTATTTGGATAATTTGCTAATTTTGCTTTTGAAAAAAAATTTAAAGTATCTTTCTTACTACATCAATTTTAAGGATTGTCTAAAAGCATTTATTGTGGCCTAAGTATCCAAAAAATAATATATAGAAAAATAGTGTATATATAAAGAAAATAAGTAATTAAGAAGATAAGAAAATCTTTGAACAGTCTATATCATCCTTTTCCAGACTAATGTTTTAAAAGAGCAGTGTATATTTCTTCATGACAAGGCTTTTCTACTTGACCGATAAGATCCTCCTATATCCTAGGGGTAGTTCAGGCAATTACAAGAAACAGGTGAAACACAAAAAGACAGTTCATAGGGGATAGTCACAGACTGACAAGCTGTTAAACACAGTTGTCAGTGTCAATTACTATCTTAATTTTGAATATTGGTCTAATATAGATCATGATTTTTCAAAACATTAACCATAAGCCACATTTTAAGTACATGAGCCAATCCTTCTTACTTAGAAAATTGATGTTTATTGCTTTTGTAGTTACTAAGATTCAAGCACACACTTCAGATGCTTTCTAAAGTGAGATTACAGTGGGAAGCAGTATATTCTAAAGCTCTTGCCTCAAGTATTACCACTTCTGATTGTACTTCCACTCTGTCTCTTAAGAAGCCATTATTATTCAGAAATAAATCCCTCCAGAGCTTTCTTGGAGGCTATTTATGATGAATATTATAGTAAGACAGGTGTGTGCCATGTCAGGTTGTTGTAGAGGTGTCATTGTCACTAACTGAAGTAAAAAAACACGGACTACATTTTCAGATATTACAATAGATGACGATTTTCTTGGTATTTGGGCACAGTTCAGTTTAAAACTAACAAAGTTATTTATGTAAAAGGCATCAAAATATTGTAACTGAAAACCAGGCAGATTTTCTCATATGAAATTTCCTGAGCAAAACTTGAATTTAAACGATTTTAAATTATGTTTGTATGGAATATGATATCCTCAGTCATACTGGCATTTTCCAGTCAGCTAAGTGGTATGGGAAGTACAGATAGGATTGTGACATCTACTGCAAAACTGACAAAATACATACATTGTGATTTCTTTTTCCAGGTGTGAGCCCACATCATGAGTTTGCAAATACTTCAAAATTTTTTACAAGTAGATATTATGTCTTATCTGTATCCTTCTCAATCTGTAACTAAACCAGTTTGATTAGCCTATATGCTTTTACGTCTTTCCTCCTTGTTTGCAGTGTGGAAGAATGGGAAAGCATGGTTTCTTTGTGGCACGACAGAAAATTTTTGTTTCCAATTTGACCTTATTCCTTGAAATAAGCTGTTCCAAAGTCATCTGGGGGACAAGCCCAGTGTCTCTTTCAGCCTCCTGTTTCTGTTTTATGTCAAGAACTGTGATCACAGCTGAAAGACTGTAGCACAAGCAGCAAGAGACAAGCCCAAAGTACAGTTTGAATGTTGTTGCACATTTCTCATGCAGGATTTTATACTAGAAGATCTGGTACAGAAAGTGAAAGGCATATATGATGTGATTATAGTGAGCTGCATTGCTAAGCAGCCACTGACTTTCTGTGAGGTGCATTCTTGTATTCCTAGTTAGCTGAAATACAGTATCTCTGTGCAGAATATAAATGTCTTAAAATGAGTACTTCTAGATCATCATATTATTGAAGGCTCACCCCAAATCACTTGGCATTAGCTTTATTCTTTCCCATGTAAATGTTCAGTTAAACCCAGGAAGGACAAACTTTCAGTACCTACTCTGGCAGTATGTACCACTCACAGGGATAAGGATGTCTGTCTGAAATTGTAGCATGGACGGGTCAAATGTCACACTTCAGATTCCTTCGCCTCTATGCGTAGGTTAGAAAACACGTGATTTGGCTACTTCCAGTTTTGGAAACTTAGTTGAGATCTGAAGATGAGAGTCATAAAGCCAGTCCAGAATGTTGCTACCGACAAAACCCCCCCCCCCCCCACTTTGCCATTACGACCAGTGACAGAGAACCCATGGGAGCTATTCTATCAACTGCATTTGGACAAAGCAGAGGAACATCACTTGCTGGTGATACAGAAGTCATTTATAGCCTCTATCTGCTGCTGAACACAGAACTCAGGCTTTTAGCCTTTTGCTCTCTGTAGGGAGCTGGTTCGAATCAGTCATCTTAGACTGAGATGAATCACTGCTGTGAAAGTTTGCAGTCCTTTCCACTACTGTTATGAAACTAGCACCCTGAGCCAGCATAGAGTGCTTCAAGCATGTATGCAACGCCAGTAATTCCTCTGATTTTGTGTAAACATACTCAAGCTTCCGTACCTGTATAATCTGGCCTTGGCATATCCACTTAGAACTCTGCCTTAGTTTCCCTAGTCTCTCATAGAATCACAGACTGATTTGAGTTGGGACTTTACTGATCCCCAGAGCCTTCTCTTCTCCAGGCTGAGCAGATCAAACTCCCTCAGCCTGTCCTCACAGGAGAGGTGCTCCAGCTTTGTGATCAACTTTGTGGCCCTCTCCTCTAGACCTTCTCCAATAGATTCATGTCCTTCTTGTGCTTGGGACTCCAGAGCTGGGTGTACTACTGCAAGTGGGGTCTCACAAGAGCAGAATAGAGGGGCAGAATCAACTCCCTTGACATGCCAGCCACACATCTTTTGATGCAGCCCAGGATATGGCTGGGGCCTTCTGGCCTGCCAGGAAACATTGCTGGCTCATGTTAAACACTTCATCAACCACCACCCCCAAGTCCTTCTCTGCAGGGCTGCTCTCAATCCACTTATTATCTCCTTGTCCATCCCCAGCTTTCCTTGTCCTCCCCCTCCAGCTTTCATAAGTAAAGGACCATCTGACACCCTGGCATTTTGCACAGCCACACACATATGATTGCTAAGTATGTTAAAGCAAGTCTTCTGTAGCTGAGAACAGTTTTTTTCTCTCCATAATGAAAGTCTCGAAGACAAAAGTCGATTTCTGAGTTTGAAATTATACTAGATACAGTAGGTATTACAGAAGGTCACCTACTACTGATTAAAGAGAATATCTTTCCTTCTATATTGTAATTTAATCCATTGTTCCTTGCCAGTTCCACATCTCTAGTTGCTAAGCACACTACTACCTTTTTTTCCAACCCTTTTCTACTATCTGGAAGATATCCTTCTATCTACCGATAGGAATGCAAATACTTCTGCTAATGCCATTTTAAGATTTTCTTATGAATAAAAAGAATATATCTTAGGAAATTTTCTTATTAAAAACCTTGACATTAGATTTTGAATAATCTACCAACCAATTGCCCATATGACAAGCTGATAGAAGGCAGCATATATCTAAATGGTTTAAAATCATGTCCTTGTCTTATCTTAATTACTGCATTAAGACCTGTAGAATAATTCACTATTTTGATAAGATATTGACAGTGGACCTCATTTCCCCATGGCATTTTAAAAAATGCATCTATTGTGCTGCAACTTAAATTACACCTTATATTAAAAATCTTCTATAGCAGCAGAAATTAATATATTATTATATTTCTTTCAAATAATTAGTCTCAAGGTGAGCTGAGAGATACAAACCAAATGAATACAATGTGAGACTGTGAAGATAAGAAATAAGCATGGTACAAAAGTCATACTTGTAGTAGTTATGATACTTTTCACCAATAACATGGATATAAAGGCATCCTCCATCTACCACTCCCCTTGTTATTCTTTTTTGTTTATTTGTTTTCCTCTGGCCAAGGGTGTCAGCTTCCTCAGAATAGAAGTAAACTATATACAGATTGTTTCTGCTTTTTACTAATCCTTCTTTTCTAATGAGGAGTCCATAGTATTTTATGGACTAAGCTAGTACATACATTAAATGAGCAGTAAAACCACTTTAATCTGGACACTGGCAACCCATTTAATTTCAGGGTTGTAAAAAAATACTTGAAGTAATACAGAAGTAAGAAAATACTCTTGCAATACTTTATTGATTTGAATAGGGAAAGTCAACAGTGATTTCTGCTTCAAAATGGCCACAGCATTAGCAAGACAAAGTACCTACCTGAACATTCACCAAAGCAAACACAAGATATTTCTTTATTGGTAAGATGGCCTTGTTTTGATTTGTTGTTTTGGTATGGAGTTTTTTGGTTATCAAACAACTTATAACCACAAAAAAAAGCCCAAATCCATTAAAAATAGTTATATCTTCCACATAGACTATGGGAAAATTATCTCACTACTCTCTGGTACTAATAATAGTAAAGACACGAGAGATCTTGCTACTCTGCCTAAACTTTTCTCATTTGAATCAGAAAATCTGGTGTCACAAATGCTGGCACATACACTGATCATAATGAATCAACACCTCTCATAAGTCTCCATGTAAGGCACTGATGTGAGCTAAACCTGCTCCTGACATGGGGCACTACAGGCTCCATCCTGACTTCTCAGTGAGCTTCAGCCTGAGGGTCCCCTCCTTCCAAGCTGAGCATGATAATTTCAAGCTTTAAAGCTTTTTCAAGATGATATTTACTGGATGGATGGAGTTTATTTATGTAAGGCAGGCAAACTCATGGCCTGTCTGTTATTCAGGTTTCTGATTTTCAGAAAGTCTGCTTCTTTTACATCTGTCTCTACGGGCTGAATTAGTGCTTTGTATTGTCTTTTATGCTTCACAGAGGGACGTTTTTTAACAAGACTATTAACCCAAAGGCTGGCTCAAAACTTACATTTTTTTCTGTGAAGCAGGGAAGAGCGAAGCATGTACAGTACCTGAGGAAAACCTGGCAGGTGGTGAGAAGCTAAATCCTCTGCACACTGAAGTTAAAATCTCAGCCAGAGCAAAAGGACAAAGTAAGACAGAAAAGTAGTGGTAATATTGTATAGGATTGAAGGATAGAAAATACTGATACAGAATTCAGAGAGCAACAACGTGACTGGAGAAATCAGGAGAGGGACACGTGGCAACATTTTAAAGTTATATCCTCACTCAAACAAGTTGGTGCAAGTATTTTGAAGGCAGTATCATTTTGAACTACAGTAATTTTTAAACCTAACATGGCATGAGAGGGGTAAAACTTAGATGAAACTATCAATAGCCAAACTCATCTAACCACATGAATCAAAAAAGATTCCTTAATCTACTGGGCATGAGGATTTTACTCTAAGGTGTTCATTTTGATATTAAAATCAAACATAGTTTTTTCTATTATAAATGACAACACCAAAACTGGGAAAAAAGGCAACTGGGATTAAACAGTGAGTTGTTCTTTGCTTCTGAGGGAGGATCCCCAAAGACTAAATGTACTGTGCTAGAAACATGTACAAAATGATGGGCCATACCCTGTTATGCCCTGTCAGTTGCAGAGGGTAAGAAAACCATCACCCTCTCGTCACAATGATGCCAGATAAAGCCGTATTATTATGTATGCTGCTATCTGAGAATGAGGGTGGTCAAAAACCATAGGAAGACTCTCACTGATCTACTCATTGGCAATATGCTATTGACTACTGTAGGTAAGCAAGATTAATTATAAATCAACATAAATTAAAATGTCATGAGCCAGCTGCTTCTACAGGAGAGAGAAAGGGCCAATATTCAAAACCATAAGCCATTAGGAAAATAGAGAGTCATGACAGAAATGTGAAATATTAGTTAGCAGCAACCCAAGGGAGAGAGGTGGTGGGGGTGGAGTAGAGAGATCTGGTTCACAGCAGTAGCAGCTCTGGTGACTGATACACTAACATAAGGAGATGATGCAGTATTTCATAGCCAGAGAATACCTGACATAGAAAAGTCCCTTATACCATGGAATGTTACTGATCATGTTAATTACATGTAACTTTTGACTGACTTTAGTAGTGTCCAAGATGATTTAGGGACGTGTCACACAAAACAGGAATGCTTAGAATAATCAGAAACACGTATTGCACAGACTGCCTCCGAGGTGAGGAAATGTGTCAGTTAAGGTGCCTGGAAAGAATATTAACGAAGAACATTCACACAAAGCAAGACCTAGTTACACGTATGTGAAAGTGTCCTCTAATTTGACTCCTCTGTAGCTTTAAAATGCATGTCTAACATCAGGATTATATGATGATGCAGTCCGGTGGCATACAAGGTGTCATGGGTGAAAAAGAGAGACACTATGATTTTGGAAGAAAGTAAGACCTTCTCCCTGACTTTTTTACAGTGTAATGCACTAAGCAGTGGAGAAGGTTAGCATACTAGTCCTCAAGCTTGTGGGACTGCAACCACAGAAAGGAAGATTTTTCTTGCACCTTGTAATGTTTCGTATGAATCAGCAACAATGTGTAACACAAGGAGAAAATAAGAGTATGTCTTTCAGCTAACACTGTGTCCTCCATGTTAATTGTAACTCGTCTTCTCCCAAAAGATTTGCTCTCTAAAGCATACTCATATCATCATGCAATTTACCACCCACACTTCATATTTCTCTCACTGCTCTCTTCTTCAACAGCTTCCTGAACACTTAATAATCTTGACTCTTGACATTTAAGAATCTGTTTTGCTTTAGAAACATGCTAAATCCACCACACTAATCTCCATCTTACCCACCTCACTGCTTCATTTCTCACTTACTCTCCAGATGGGCCCTGGAAATGTTTTTTTCTATGCTTTTTTTTTTTTTCTTGTATTGCCTTTTTTTTACTTTTTTTTTTTTTTTAGAAAAACTCCCCTTTTCTCCTAATTTTCAAGTCCCAAACAGTGTCACAATTTTTTAAAACTATATTTATTTTTGACTGTCCATAGAGCTATTCCCTGAAGTTGCTGTTCACCTGCTTCTCAACCCTGTACATTTTTTATGGCTTTTCCTTTCAGCTTTCAGAAGTCTAGGTGCTTTTTCATATTGTCCTTTTTGTTGTCTAAATTTCTCAGACATATTCTGTGCTTCCTTTGCCAGTATGTGCTGAAAGTGGGAAGAAAGAAGGAGGCCAGTGCAGCTGTTCCAGTTTCCTCCCTCCCCCTTACCCTGGTGATATTCACACCTCCCTTTCTCTGAAGAGAGGAGACTTTGAAGTCTGTTTTTTTTTTCCAGAACATCATGCCTAAAAACAATGTGTGAAGAATCCTATATGATACACTTCAACAGCAAGTTTATCTGTTCTGGGGTCTAGAAAGTTTTCCCTTCCTTTAAATACTGCTGAATCCACACAGCATTTTTGGTTCTGTTACAAATACATCGATAAGAAATATATGGAAATGCCAGTGAGCGAAGCAGCTATGGGTCAGGTAGACCTGTCTCCTCTGTTTCAGATATTAGGTATCAAAATCAAGACAAATTTCCGTACTGTCACCTTTCAGGCATGTTTTTGGTTTTGATCCATGTCTAAATCCAAACTTGGGACCTGTTCAGTTTCTGTTTTCAAACAATAAATTGTTTGAACACTTCATCACACTTTCAACTTGTATAGCTAATCAGTGCAGAATAAGAAGGGATAAAAAAGGTGAAAAATGTTACCCTCCAAAACTTTCAATTATTAAGATGTCTGCTACTTAAGCTGATGCCACTTTATGTTTTTTGTAATGCTATAGTTTTATATTTACCTCCAAAATGTGTCTACATGCAAATCTACACATACATGTTTGTGTAAATGGAACTGCACATGCAGACACTCTTTATAGGTACAATAACAGTACTCAGAAAGCACTACTTATTTATTGTTCTTTCCCAAGCAATACCTGGTTGAAGTAGAATATCAAGGTGTGCTAGAGTCAACAGACAGAGGGGAGGGGAAACTATATTTTAAGTTGAGAAAGGATTTGTTCCTCTTTTGTTCCTGTTTATTTGGTTTCACATGAGCCGTTATTATTTGGCAGCTTATCTTGGTCCTAACTGAAAACAAGTCAAAGTTATGAAAATAAACCCAAAAAATGCTCCACAAGTTTAAACACATTTGGTTATTTGTGCTGTGTTGGCTGAGACAATTTTTAATTTTACCAGTGTTTGCAGGCCTCTTTCTATGTTCATATTTTGAAGACACTATTAAGAAAAACAATTCACTGGCTGTGAACATTTAATCAAAACCTTGGTTTTCAGAAACAGTGCATGCCCAGAACCTTATTCACTCCAGCAGGAGCTGGGAAAGGATCAGATTCCAAATTACTGTCTGAAAAACGAAAAAAACGAACTAGGTACCCATATCACATTGTCCAAGCAATGTCAGTGTTCAGTTTTTCTTGTCTTCTATTTTAGCCAATTCTGTTTTGATAATATTGTGAATGAATAAAAACAGTCTTTTGTATGAAGGTCCCTTTTGAATGGACATGCACATGAGGAAAGTGCAAATGGTATTTCCAACATTCATTTTGGAATTGCTCTGAACAGTGCAAGGAAGGAAGTGTTCTCAAGGTACACACTGTTTACAAAAAACAGGAAGGTGACTTTTTATAGGAAAACTCCCAGAGAACAGAAGCATGACCTTCTGTAGCTCCTTTCCTTTAGATAGAATGTGGTTTGTTGCCATGTTAAGTGTTCCACTGCCAGCAAGACCAAAACAGAGGGACTCCTTCCACTAACTCATCTGGTTAACCAGTAGCCTAGGTATATCCTAGGCTTCTATAACTTTGGACTGAGCATATGTTTATGGTATAAATATGTTATCCAGCCCTTTAAGACACAAAAACCCCACATTATTTTCCCCATTGCTTTACACGATTAAATCAACTGGAATTAGGCCTTGCAAATTTCTTCAAGGCAGGCAGGAAAGCTCCTTGGTTTGTGCAGAGCAGTTACAAGCTGACAGAGTTGCACCTCTTCAGCTGTGTGCAGCATAGTCAAATCCTCTTCAAACAGTAATTACTTCTTTTACAAACAAGTATGAAAACAAGCTGACTTCAGCTAGAGTGGGCCAGCTTCTGTGCATGTTTGTGGGCCACTTCTCTTTCTAGATCACCGATTATGGTCACTCTTAACAGTACAGTGCTGCAGCTAAAACAATAAACCTAGACAGCCTATCTTTGTAGCAGATATTTATCTCAATCTGTCTCTGAAATGCAGCTAATATTCAGCTACCTGACAGGACTTTGGTGAAGCACAAATAACATAACCACTGTGTTTGTTTTTATGCAGCTGCACTTAATGTATTCCCAATATAAACAAAGAGGAAACCAGAAAAACCTTTTGAGATGCTTCTCATCTTCATGAAGTGATCTAGAGATACGCAGGCAGTGTAGTGCTGGGACGGCCACTTCAGGTTCAGGAAATAAAACAGCCAAAAAGTTTGAGAAGCCAAACACACTTGGCATTTAACTAACTATGAAGAATTTGCTAAAAGGTTACCAGGAGATAAACTCCACAAAAGAACACAGTTCTCCACAGATTCTCCTACAGCTTATGGAAATTAGTAAAAGACACACTTTCATCTAAGGAAACAGAAAGACTTCTTAATTTTCCATTCCCTGACACCAACTACAGTAAAAGTCCCTTGCTACTGATAGTGGAAATCTGCCTTCTTGCTGCTAAGAAAGAATATTGCCTGTTTTCTGAGATCAGAGTCTACTATAGGCTACCATCCCTACACTGTCTATACGAAAGCCTACAAGTAAATACAATGAGTAGCTATATTAGTCTGCTTGCATCTCCCTCTTCCCACCAAACCCTCTCAAACAGAAGAAATTGAAGAACGCAGCATATTGTCATTAAATAAAGTTGCAAAGCTCAGGGATTGACTCAAATCTTCCTTCTCCTCCCTGTTTTGCATCTACCATAGCAGCTTTCTTTGAAGTTAAAAAAGGCAAGCAAACAAGCCCAGCTGTTGTCAGTGTTCTTTATAAGTCACTGAACAGCAGATGCTGAAAGAGCTGTGTCTTTAAATGCAACACCTGCTGCTGTACCTGAATTTCCAAGCTGTAGCATTATACATGTGCAGAAAGATCAACTGAGTAGGTATGTACCACTAATAGCCACTCTTTTAGGGTAAAATCAAAGAAAGACTGTGTGTGAGTAATTGTAACTGAAAGCTCTGGAGCCACCACAATTATTTGCAGTGGTTCAATGGCACAGGATTTCTTCAAAAAGCAAAAGAATGCAATTATTTAATTTTCTTTCTTCTATATATTGTCTTGACAAACACTTTGAAGACCACCCTAACTTTTTTAGTATGTACATGTATCTGGATACTGCCACAACAGACTCCAAATTCAGTGCTGTCTTATTTCAGAAAAAGCCTCTTTTTTTTTTTTTTTTTTTTTTAATGTTGCAAAAGCAACACATAGAAGAATTTATTCCCATCTTCTTTATGTGCACAATGGTTTACATGGTTATCATGTAGAACTGCTCACTGAACGGATTCAAATATTTCTCTCCCTTTCGTTTTGGAAGGAGAGAAGGAAAGGAAATATTCTTTCTGAACTAGAACAAATTTATCTGTCTGACACACAGTGCAATATCCCAAATTATTGCATTAAACAATGTAGAAGTTAATAAATTTCAGTACCTGGCAGAAAAAAAGAAACAGCCAGGATAGGCACTGCTTAAAGGGACCAAGTTTCACATACTCATGAGGGTCCTATTGCCCACCCAACCTCCCTGCTTGCATGGTGACCAAGTAGACTGGCACACAGCCTGGATACACTCTTCAGGGTAGCTTCTTGTATTTTCTTTTCTAAGTCTTTGTTGTGCTTTTTGTTGCAAACCACCGAATGCAGCCTAATCCTGGCAGCTGTACACATCCACTGTCTGCTGAACAGAAAGTTACTACACAGTAGCCAACACAATGTGTCACTACAGCTCAGGAAACAGGACTGGTTTAAACAAAATACTCTTAATTCTTGGAAAGACTCTTCCTTGTGGTCAAGGGACAGTGCAGTGACAGAGCTAAATCTGCTCACCACATCTCAATACTGTGGTTAGCCTGAATCTCCTTTTTTCTCAACGTGTTTTCTTCCAAAAACTTATTCCTCCCTTTCATTTATGCTGCTTTACAAAACCAAGCAGTTCCTAATCTCCACTTTGATCTGAATTTCTGTGAGAATAACCACTGATTTTCATTTATGCTCAGAGCTTCTCAGAGGAGCAGGGACTCCCACCATCAAATAGCTGCCATCAGTGAATAACCTGGTCTGTAAGACCTGTGGCATGCTACCAGTGAGCCTTGCAGTTATGCTGCAGTCTCACGGGCAGCCTATGCTGGATTTATTCGTGGTGGTCTAAGGTGCTACCCTTTTTCATCACACAACCTTCTGCCAAAGGTTAGGTAAAGCTGCTGGTCAGTAGCATATTCCCTGAAAGAGCTGAAGGTCCAGCTGCAGTACTTGCTCCCATGTATCTCTGCAAGGATGTTTCTGGCTGGAGTATGTGGAAATGCTTTCAACAGTTCCAGGCTGTTGAACCCCATGGCCCTTAGTGCAGTGCCAAGATGAAGTGGAGCTGCTGCCTGTGCCCAGGAGGTGATGTCCTGTAAGTATGAACAGGCAATGGTGAGTCTGCTCTTGAGGCCAACATCAGGGCAGCTTTCAAGAAGCAGTATAATCACGGCCAAAGCACTTACTGATACCCCTGTGATTATGTTTTTGATGGATCTGGGCCAAGCCACTAGTAGTCCTAGAAACCTGGTGGAAACATAATTATTTACCAGAATATTCAATTTTGATGTTTGAATCATCTCATCTGTGGGAAGGTGTCCTTAGTTTATTGCTCATAGTGATTTCCTTCAAATTGATTTACTAATTCCATTGAATCAGCCTACACTATTACTCCGTAAACTCCTTTTACTAGTTTCTTTTAGCAGGTTTTTGTTTTGTTGCCTACTTACCTTGCAGTAAGAGAAACCAGCACTAAGATCACCTGAGGTACAAATTAAAGCTTTATAAAAGGCTAAGTATGACAGTGCTCATGGGGAAGTGTTGCTGAATAAAAAACTAGTTATTAATATGGTAACCTGACATAACTGTTCAGATCTCCTGTGAACCTTGAACTTTGCCAGCCTACTGATTCATCATTCTAAGAAACCATACTACAGGTTAGGAAGCGTACCAGAACTGGTCTTAATTTAATGCAATCTGTAATGCACTCTTGTCTTCGGGAATTTTAATGCACTAGATCAAACTGGTCTCTATGGTAACCAAAGCCACAAGTCTTATCCACCAGTAACTGTGGCTCATTACAATCAGTGTCCACTAAGGCACTTAGCCTTACAAACTAAACGAAGTTGTTTCTATGTGAAAACAACAGCAGCAGCAACAAAAACCCAAGTCTTACTGTTGTGTGGCTGTGTTCTTCAATTCCTTTAAAAAATCATCTTCTCTCTAATTTTGATTAATTATTCCTTCCTTGCTTGAGTCAACTTTAAAAAAAATATGGAAAAATTAATTTGTTAAAACCAAACATAAATTATCTTCTCTGTTATTATTTTCTCAGAGAAAAATCAGATGTCATGGATCTGATCTGGAGGCAGCTGGGGAGAGAGCATATTTAAGCACTTTTTCTGATTTTGGCCTCTAAAAAAGATATTTTTGAAAGCTAGGCAGAATGTTTATGGCATATTCATAGGCATGGATGGATCTCTAGTCAAGTCCTCAGTCTTGCAGAATTGCTAAAAAAGAGACTGGATTTGGCTTTTTTCATTTTTACATTCTAAAGAAAAAAAAAAAAGGAATTTTAAGTGAAGAGAATAGTTTCCAGGATAGGTTTAGTAACTGAACTGACTCTCTTGTTCATTTTTTTGCTCAGAGGATCTTAAATTACATGAAAGCTTTAGTGACCCAAGATGACTTTGAAAATTTCAAGTTCAAGCACATTTCTCCCCACATGCCTTCATAGATCAGCTCCCTTCCCCCATGGCCTGCTTTCCACCCTGGAGACTCTCAGACCCATGGGCTGGGGAGGAACAATTGAAAATTGCAAAAAAACTTGGTATTTACTGCCTGATTCTGAAGTGGTTTTGATGTTATTAGAGAGAACTTTGTGAGGTAAAACTTGGAAGTGTTGTTTCTTAAAGACTTCTTGGTATTTCTGGGTGCCTTTGACAGCTGCTGATTTTTTTATCAAAAAGTGTTTTAATACTTCCATGAGAATTGGTGGTAAATTCAACAGCAGCAGATGGACACGCACAGATTTTGCACACATCAGTAAGCCCCACACATTCACAGCTCAAGGTCTGGACAGGTGAAGCTGCAGTACATTACATTTCAGAGTTTGAGGGTCATTGTGGCTGTGACTATTCAGTTTATTTCCATGTTTGTTCAAAACAAATTGCATATTCTCAATAATTTACCTTTTTCAAACCTCGTCCATGCAACTTTCTAAATGATAATGCAGTTCAGGACACATTTTAAGAGAAATTCATTGGCTAGCTTGGGCAAGCTCATTACCATTTTGTCTCAAGAGCATTCGGGACTTTCTAAACACAACTAAGACCTTCAGCATCCTCAGCAAATGCAATGATCCAAAGCAATCATTTCTACAGACATTTCATGAACTCGTTTTTTTAACATGTCTCATCTTATGGAGACATCGCACATCGTTACAAAGGTGACAGTGTTAATGTGGCTTTTTCCAAAGCATCCTGTCATGCTTTTTGTCAGTTTTAAGGACATATGGGCCTTGGAGCGGCTGCATATGTCTGAACAGGAATGTGCATCTCCACTGTGGCAGCTATAAGGATATCCGATAGATTTTATTCTCAGTTGCTTAAAAATATGTGTACACAAACAGAAGCTCATTGTGGTGAGCTAATTTCAGCTTGTTATGATGCTGCTAACACTTTTTCATACAAAGCTTATTTTTAATTTCCAAAATCAAGAATTATCTTATACTAGGTCCTCACGGGGGTGTGCACCCCAAAAAAAAACCAACCCAGTCCTATGACTGTACTAGAAACCTCTGAATCTTGACAGCCACTGACTTATGGTGGCCCTGATGTGTGTCCCACAGTGGCATCAAAAAACAAAAGCCAACAATCTGTCATATAAACTCCTCCCCTGTTTCAGTCATGCCTTCTATCCCTCAGGGGTCTCTGGTGAGAGCCTCAAGAGGACCACAAGAACACTGGCAGCAAGATTTGTGGAAAAGGGATTTCCTGACACTGGTCTCTGATACCTTAGCAATGCTCAGCCTTCTTCTGCACATGAATTTGTGATCCGAGAACATGGGTAATGGAAAGAAATTACATAGCTGCTGGACAGGTTGGCTTTCATCTTAAAATGGATTGTAATGTTCTTGAAAGGGTCCCTTGAACAGCAGCAGAATTTATTGCTCATTAATGTTTTCTTGTGGCGGACATAGTTGAAAGATCTTTCCAAGAATGGATATTTCCAGTCCTTATGGATGAAGTACTTGACATGAAGAACAGTGACTCTGAAGTGGCAGCACCATTTGTTCAGACATGCTTTCTGTGAATACTATCTGAATATCCTGGACTAACATCCTATCAACCAACTCTAATTTTCATCTTTTGAGAAGACACTTTCAACAGTAAATTTTTTTTTTATCGTAATCGGTGCTGTATTTACAAGGACATCATCTTTCCTACTATAAATCAGCATACTTATAGTTTATATACTGAGGATCTACCTCATACCATGTGCAACCTTATAAAATTTACAATTCTTACACCTTTTCTGATTTTCCCTAAATACTTTGTTTTCTTTCTCAATTTCTAGTAACGTTAGCCATATTATTTCTTCTCCCCCAGCTAGAAACTGTGAAGTTAAGAGTGAATTATATTGTCAGTAAAACTGTAAATTGTTGTAGAAAGATACAACCTCTCTTTTGCTAGTTATCAGCCAAGAGATGCCCTTACAGCTATTTCTTTCTTTAATGCTTGTATATATATTATTGTCAGGTTGACTGACAGTAAAAAAAGATAAACCAATAAAGATAAATAACAAGAAACAGAAAATAAAGGAAATAGTAGAAATGCTACTAGGAGCTCTGGTGAACCACAGCCTAACAGTGAGCATGACGAGTATGATAACCTGAATATGAATGAGTTCCAAACAATTCTTGTTGTTCACACTTGAATTTATCTACTTGATTTGGGTAGTTTGCATGACTGGAAGGTAATTTCCCATTTAAAAACTTGATAAAATGCTTTGATTGTAGGGTATGTAACTCCATGCAAGTGCAAGTCAGGAAAAGTCAGGAGTATGATAACGAAGTCTGTGTACAAGTAGTGAAAAAATTAGGATAATGGAGAGAAAGCAAATGAGAGCACCCTTTTTCAGGAGTTACCCTCCTCAAGAATTCTTGATGAATGTAACTCTGAGTCCCAATTCATAAAATATTGAAGACACAATGAAGTCACACTTTTTGTATTATATTAATCCATCTTTTGAATAAATTATACAACCAAAGTTCTGACCAGGAAGGATTATTAAATATTCCATGACCAATTTGGCAAGCAATAACTTTTATTATAAAAGCTGGGGGGACTTAGCTCTTGCAGAGAGGGTTCAAAGGCCCTGAAAAAGACACCCTGCCCTACCTTTTATTTACTAAAGAAGAAAAGACTCAGCTACAGTCTTATTTATATCAGATGGACTTCTGCAGTGAGTGGAGAAGACTGTAGTCTAATTCATTTTCATAAGATTTACCCTCTCTCTTAACTGCTTAGTTTTGGCATTACTAAGCTTGAATCTCTTATAGATCTATCTCAATTTATCTTCCATAAAGAGTCAACCACTCTGTGCAAGTCTGATGAAAAGAGGTAACAGAAACGTGTTTCAGAATGGGCAAAGTGCATCTGTATTTGTAACAACTGAATCTGCCTGGAACTCAGTTCCAGGATTTTTTCAGAGGTTCTGTTTACTGGCCATAAATTTTCACAACTGTCAGTCATTGAAATCTCAGTGCAGTTTAATTTCACAAATGTAACCACCTCTAGTCCTGATCAGACTTAGCGATGGGCTGTTAACACCTTTTGCACAGATTGAAATCCATATCAGTTCTTCACCAATAAATCCTCGTTTCTTCAGGAATCCCATTCCTGAAACAAGTTGCTTATCCTGAGGCCAGTAGCTACTGGATGCCTCACCAAACACTAACAAGAAAAATATCAGTTTATATTAGTGACCCTTTTTATCGACAGTTTATTCAAAGACAACTCAAACCAAAGGCATGGGAATGGAACTACTTTCACCCCTCTGATGCAGGGGACCAGTAATTTCACAGGATTAATACTAAAGGCTCAAGGAAATTTAAACTGAGGCTGCCATGAGGTTCCTCTACAATAGATAAACAGTGGCTGTTCCTAACTGTGAGGATCTTATTTAGTCAACAGTAAGTGCTTGTTTGGATGCTTAAAAACATTGAGACAAAATTCCATAACTAGAGATTCCATTGATGGGCTAATGATCCAATAGCTGAGCAAATCATCATACTGAAATAAACAGATACTGCCTTCAGAGCTAGAAATGAAATCGGGGTTCACTGAAATACAAGTTGATAGTATAACTGAAGCCAAAGGTTCTAAGTTTTTATATCTTGATTTTGTGATTGAATCTTTCAGCATAAAAAGCTCACAACTCTTTCACCTACTACTAGTTTTGCTACTGATTTTCTATGTTACTGTGGATAAATCATTTTTCACTGCAAAAATGAACATTTTTTTTTTTCCTTTTAATGTACGACTTCAATGAAATTGCTTTCATGCAAAGATAGTATATCTGAAAACAGAATCAATCATATGCCAAGAATTTCCTTTTGTGTTTGTAGGCTCACACAAAACTTTGAACTGAAATCTATAGAATAAATTGTTCTGTTTCTAAAGGTTTGTGTGATTCTTTTGACCAGGACCTCATGATCTGAATATAAGCCTTTAAGTTTATTTCAGTTTAAGAGAAGGATATGATGTTTTTTTAAAAAGAATACATTAATTTTCAAAATCAGTTTAAATCCCTCAAAATCTGATGTGGTTTTTTTGTTGTTGTTGTTGGAGGGGTTTGGGGTTATTTTTAACAATTGAACTGAATATTAATATACAGAAAAATAAAACTTATTTTTCTTGAACTGGATCCTAGCCATTTTCATACATTACATATATTGGTGCCAGCTGAAATAAGAGTTTAATTAAAATGTGGTTGTGGTACCTAAAGTACCTTCATTTTCGCAGCTCTGGTTTTCACTCTGTCCTTCCACTTTTCCCTATTCCTTATTTTTTTCCATGGTAAGAATGATTCTTGCTCAGAAATAGCTGTATGAACAGGGAATATAATAGAATCACTTCCCAGGAGCAAAGGAAGCTGAACTGCTGAAAACAGTGTAAATGACATTGTTATGGCTTTCTTCCATCATAGCTCTTTCAGTCAAGAATAAAACCTCTTTGTATGCTAATCAGCAGAAGGAAAAAATATGAAATTATTTTGTCACAAATTAATCTGAAAGTCACTGGAAGTTCCCCATTATAACTTTAGACAGTATATACTATTAGTTAAGTATCTCAGCCTTGCTGAGATCTGAGGACTCCGTTGTCTAACAAAGACTTATCCTTATGATAGTAACCATCAACTACATTATTGCTTCCATGTAATAGTTTAGGAATACCTGACATTAATATGGAACTATTTTAAAAAATAGGGGTTGCCCTAAAGTACGTGTAACTTTAACACAAACTGAGATTTACCCTCTGCAAATAAAAGCTCTTTGAGTATGGAGATTATCTCTAAAGTTAGGAGGACTGAGAGCATAGATAAGATATTATTTGTTGACTGAAGGAAAATTAAATAATAGAATATGATCTCATTCTTATGGAGTATTACCTTTCACCTGAAGTAGTCCCATATTTATGTTTTTATGAAAATACTCAGAACTAAAGGTTAGCTGAATATCTGAAGACATCATCAGCTTTGTGACATAAATAACACGCTTACTAGAATTGTTGGCAGTAAGTCATAAGTACAGCTCTACAAAATCATGCTTCCTCTCTCTTGCCTGTTTTTCTGGTTAATAAACAAAGCAAAATCTGTAGGAAAAATATTCTTTGTGGTGTCCTGTATTTGCATAAGCTATTGTACAGCTTTAGACTTCTGACCTAGTTGTATTGTCAAGTGATAGACTTACTCTTTAATGATTGGCCAGGCACCAGCATTTATGAAAGGTTAAGAATTCACACAAACTCCTCTCTTCCTAAAGACAACTGATGGTTTCACTAAGTCACAATCTCTACAAGCAGAATAATTCTGGAACATACACCTTGCTTTTGTCAGGATTAAGACATATACTGACCACTGCAGCCTATATATTTACCAGGGTAATGAGTATAAGCCTGCAAAAAGTGATACTTCTTGCATTTCAATGCAACGTTTCTGCAGCTTTGTTACCACAAAGTTTCAAAACCTGTGTCAAAGTTATGATATTGTACAGTAATCATTTGATGTGTATAATTAACATAATTTCTTGTTATTATGTAAATCTTGTAATGATTTAGCTTTTAGCACCTTACATTTCAATACAAGTTTCAACAGTTACATTTTTTTTGGAGAAGAGGTAAATTTCCAGTATTTTCTGTTAGTTGAAGTTTGAGAACCAAAAGAATTGTTTCTCATCACAACCCAACACTACCCTTTTAAAGTCTGAAGCAGAAAGTCTGAAGAATGAGGTGAGTTATGGGTGGTAAAGGAGGAGAAAAGATAATTAATTACTGCCTCAGGAAAGATTAGTTGGGATTCATTGTGAGGACAAGAAAGATGACTATTTATTTCCTGTATGGTTGTGCACCTGCCTTTTTTTTATTTACCTGATTTTTCAGGCACATCACACCTCACAGCCACAAGAGTTCACCAGAATCAAGCCAGACTGTTGACTTCATCAAATATACAAACAACGGAGTCATGAGAAATACATGGGATTGCTGCCCGCACATTATTTTTATATGCAGTGCAATGAGGTATCATGTTGCACATATAAATTTTTCTGCTTTATTCTCTTTTGAAACCTCTTACTCAATTTTTCTCTTCTCCTGGGAAGTACAAGGTTTTGAAAATATACCCAGCCTACTTTGAGGCCATCCAAAGAATGTAAACAATTATTTTGATATTTCACTTCAGTTTTTTGTAAATGAATTGCTATGCTACAACTCACAAAAGCATGCTGAGTACACACTGGAGAGCAAAAAGGAAATGTTGCCCTGTTTATTCCTTATAAATTATTTAATGTGATATTTCATTTGCGTTACCGCACATTTGTCTCTTTGAGAGACAGTCTAGCCAGCCATGCTGTAGTACACGTTTCAATGGCCACTATAGCTTCATTTTTATTGTACAGACCTACTGGCACCAGATCATTTGCAGCCTACTGGGCTTAAGCTTGGCAGTCTAAGACATGGTTAACATTGCTTATAAGGAGAAACAAAATACTGGAAGAATGCATTTAATAAAGCATATTTCTCTATAGAGCTGATGCTAGACAAAATTCCTTGTATTTTCCTAGGGAGAGCTGTAAACCTGACAGTGCTGCTCATACCAATTACAATTTCACATCAATATAATTCACGTTTCATTAACAATATTAGGAGAACCTGAAATCATTGCTAAAAATAAGGTTTCTTAGTGTTAGTCACTGTATTAACACACATGTAATAAAAAGAAGTCCTTGTTTCAAAGATCAGCAAATAACCTTTTACATGATTGAATGCTGTATTACTACCTGTTTCAGGCAAAGCCTAGCTTAAATTTGCTAGTAAGAAAAATTCTGATGTGAGTTGTGCTGGATCACATGATAAATGCCACAGTCATGCTAGCTAGATTAGCAATATGCATTCCACCACAAATTCTTCTTTGTTCCATTGGGTGGAATGCATATACTTTATGTTTCCTTGAAAGCACTTCAGGCTGTTTTGGGATTAATTTAATATCTTGTCAGCTCTAATTCAGCAAAATACATAATATTGTACAAAATTTAAGTAGGTGAATAATCCCCTCAGCTGCAGCAAGATTTCTAAATGGCTGAAAATTAAGCACATACTTAAATCTTTAGCTGTCTGCAAGTCAATTGCTACAGAACTGGCCTGTTAGTGTGCTTACTGCAATGTACAGTACAGTTGTAAAATTGGCAATATATTCAAAGCTGGACAGTTTTATTTTATGAGTGAAATCAATCAACTAAAGTAAAAGACAGTGAATGCCTGGAAACTATTCCAAAGAAGATGCTTTATCATATTTTTCTCACTTTGCAGATCTTCTTTATCATTATATTATTATAATCTTAAAGGTTCTTCCCCAATTAACATTGAAAACAGGACAAAGCTGTCCCTGTTGTGCTTCATTCTCCATTTTGTTCTGGTTTTGTATACTTCAGTTTCTGGTTTTTACTTTGTCTTTGGCCTCACACACATATTTTTCTAATTTTCTTGGTCCAGGTCTACCGTGTTTTAGCTGGGCAACAAAAATGACCTGTGCACACTTGCAGCTTCCTAGAATGTTCTCCTCAGGCTCACGTAATTCCTCCCCCTCCCTTGTTTTCCCTGCTTGTTCACAGCACTGTGTTATGCTGGGAAAAGTATGCTGTTTATTTTAGCTATCTAAACTATAGCTTGGAAGGTTGGGTGTGACAGATATGGGGACAACTAAAAGTATTTTAATGAAATATTGTTTCTTGAAACCTTCATGTTTTTCTGTGCAAACCATCACCAAAAATTTCAGAGCACATCAGTAAAGAAAAGGAAGAAGGGACATGTTGTGGTTGTGCCAGCTTCTAATGGTTCCTCACTGATACAGGATCTGGATAATGACCAGCTATAAATTATACTAATTACAACTGTCTGGAGGTAAGTGGTGCCAAGGTCATGGTCCAGCTTTCAAAAATGAGGAAGATGGCCATCTCTGATGAGACTATATGAAAGAATCCAATCTAATCTCTGCAATTTCAGCAAGTGATAATAAGTTCATATATATCCTAAGACCAACAAAATCCATTAACAGGTTAAGTTTTGAACCTGATATTACCGACTACAGTACAGGAAATTGAATAAGGAAATTTGATTATTGTTTATAAATGGTCTGGGAAATGGAAAGTGAAGAGAAGATCAGCGTTACTTAGGACTGTCTAAAGGTTTGCAACTAGGAAACACAGCCTTAAAATTCAGAAAGGAAAATTAAAGAAGGCTATCAAGAAAGTTCACTGACAGCCCAATCCATTGTTTTGTAAATATGCTACCGCAGGAAACTTTTCAGATATGTAAAGGAGGAACAGAAAAAAGGATTTGGATTCTAATGTAAGATGCAGAGGCATGTTGGCGGAAGGAAAGACAGGAAGATCAATAGTCTTCAGTTTCTGTGTTTCAGAATGAGCTTGTTTGCATTTTCTCATGCACTCAAACACTCTGAAACAAAGGGAGAGATACCATGGGAAGTTTGGACTCTTTAGTGCAAATTTCACGGGGTTCTGCATATGTTAAAAAATTCCACTAGTCATCTAGATAACTACACAATAGGTAAGCTGTACGTGAAGTACTGACTTTTTTTAAGACAAAGCCTGGGTTTCTGAAGGCTTTTCTCAATGACAACTGTTAAGTATATAACTGGTTTTTGTCTTTTTCTCTTTTAGGAATGCTGATCTGATCAAAATGCTTAAATGCAGACCAAAATACGCTTTAATAATTCTCCATGAGAAGCATGGCTTCCACTTACTCGAGCTACATTTCTTTGCAAGGGTCAGTATCCCTTGTCTTAGTTCATCTAAGGCTGCAAACCTGTTAGACCTCTTGTGTTAAAAGAGGTTAAGGCAGGTCATTACTTAAATAAGAGAACAAGACAAATTTGAGTCACTGTTCTACTAAGTGTCATCCTTTGGATGATGCAAAGAAAGAATTTCTTTTGTCACTGGCAATCCCATAGCAGTTGAGAAATGATGGTCTAATACCCGTGTGTCCTGGCCAAATTCCAATGAAGCTGATTGCCTCTTTGCTACTTAAAAATCCTTGGGATTTCAATTTGACATGGTCTGTCTCACCTCCTTTCAGTCCATTTCAGTGGTGAGTGTAACCATCCCTACATACAGAGGTTAGAGAGATCTGTGAAAGTGGAAGTATATTCCATTATTAGGTTATTTCATCTTAATTTCTTATTAGATTTTTTTTTTTTTAAATGGCATAATACTGTTGAAAAGCTACCGAAGCACACTAGGCCTGCAGTATAACTCTGGGAGGAAGATAAAAATTCTAAATACACTTCTACATCCAGTTATTGAACTGGAAAATGTTAGGATTACACCTTCTCATATTTCAGGAAAATGTCTGCTCTGCTTTTCAGGTTCTTACTCCTTCATCCTCTAAAAACACATACCATAAGAGCACCACTCAATACTCCACCTTTTTCTTCTTTTTCTTGCAGACATTTTTTGAACCTGATTTTGAAACCTCGGTTACATTTGTGATTGAAAAGTCTTTTCCTTTTCTTCTACTTCTCTGAGAAAACAGGCAGACAGGGTGGATGATTCCTTACTTAAAGACTTTAAAGCAGTCAGAATTCTCATGCTAAAAACTAGTATTTAAACCCAATTTTAGAGAGCATACCAAGAGAAAAAAAAAAATAGAGGAAGAAAGAATGCCCCAGATATTGCTTTCAGTCAATGATTTCTTGCCATCTAGGTTGTAGCAAGCCACAATATGAAGCAAACCTGAGGCTATAGCAAATTCTACCAATGGCAGGGTTTTAGATGCTTCAGGATCAATGAAGAATAGAGATTAATTCAGGTTGCACTTAAAGACACCAGAGATTGACTTGAGTATTACATCAGAAAGAAAGGTACAGCTTTCTCCTGAGGAACTGGCCTTGAAATTTTGTTTAGTTTTTTCTTTCTTCCACAAACCTTTTAGACTACTTTAAGCACATCGCACTCCTGCCTCACCTTTCCCCTGTTTACAAGCTGGAGGAAACAGTGCATTTCTTCTACTGCTCCTCCTTCAATACTTGTCTCTTCTGTGTTGTCAGTTTGGAATACAAAATTTTTGTCCAAGTAAACTCAATCTTTCTCAGTCTGAACTTCACCCACATAGCAGTGCTTTAATAATGAGAGTGACATACGGGGCCATTGCTGCTTGATATTATCTTAAGTTTTGGCAGTTCTTTATCTCGACTATTTCCCTACTTGTGTCTTTATTTAACATTATTCATGGTGTTTACTTCATTTCATACCATGCAGCTAAATGCTTTTGCTACTCTAATTGATGCCAAACATAGCTAATGAATAGAAACGTGAGCTTCTAGAGACTTATTTGTGATTCTGCTGAGGAATTTACTATAGCTTTCTTTTTTTTTTTTTTTTTTGTCATTGTTATCAGCTGAGACATTTTTAACCAGCATTGAAAAGAAGTAATTAGACTCTGGTGTTTAAAATTCAGCTCCAATTCTTACTGCCAGTATGACTGGACCATGTTTCCATGTTTTTATCAAGCTTAGTGTGTGCTCATACAGACTTAGCCCAACTGTAAGATTTGAAAAATATGAAATAGTTTAATGCAACCTTGGAATTTCTTTAGATGTTCTTTTCAAGTCCTATCAAATGTATGTGATTTCAGATTTGTCTTTATAAGGACTTGCACAGGCAAGGAACATTCAAAACCATGTAATGATTGCTTACTTTAAAGGAAATATATGTATATAGAAAGAACAATAGGCAGTGATTGTGTTGGAATAGAACAATACCTATAGCTAACAGAAAAATGTAATCAGAGGAAACATTTGCTCTCAGAGGTTTAGTACACCCTCTGCTAGTGTAAATTAACATAACTTCATTAAAACCAGTAATGTTGATTTAAACTAAGACTGAGTACTTCAGCTTTTTGTTTACCTAAGAAAGAAAAGTAGACTTGTAACTAGCATATTGGTATCTTGAACATTAGCATGTTAATATTTGGGAAGCACACATACAGAAAAAATAGTTAAGTGTTTTCTGGTGAGTATGAGTGTGTCCTTTATAGGAAATTCAGAAAGCAAAGAAATACACATTTTCATTCCAATTAGACACAAGAAGAAAATTTTTCACAAGGATAATCAGCCACTGGAATAATCTCCCCAGGAAAGTGATAAACTCCCCAGCATCGGACAGTTTCAGGGTTTGGCTGGACAGGGTGCTGGGCCATCTTGTCTAAACTCTGCTTTTGCCAAGAAAGGTTCGACCAGATGATGCTTGAGATGATCCCTTCCAAGCTGGCATTCTATGATTCTATGCTGGTATTGAGAAATTAAAGGAATAAATAAATAAATAAATAAATAAATAAGGGAATTAAAGTCAAGCTAATTTCTGCAGTACCTTAAAGGCAGATTTCTGACAACTCCAAAAGTTTTGTGGTGGTGTATTCTAGTACTTTTAGGTAAGAATATGAACTTTGGTGACTTTCCAATTGTATGTGACTTTATTTGCAGAAAAAAAAAAAAAAAATATATATATATATATAAAGCAAAGCAGATTATTTTTATTGCACACTATATAGCATATACATTGAACAGTCAAACTACTGGGTGACCTCTGGACAGTTCATGTAGATACAGATATGATGGGCATCTCATTTATCTATTCAATGCTCAATAACCCATATAATTCTTCAAAAAGAGATAGAGCACCTAAGAACAGGCACAGCACTTGTTAGATTTATCTGATCTACATTCTCCTTGGCAACTGCATTTCTTCATGTATCAAACCTACCACAGTCCCAAGGACTACATGGGAGGGAGAAGGGATTGGATCCACCCCTTCAGCTAATGCTGAAACAACCACCAATGCAAGACAGTCACATGATAACCCTAATGGTTCAAAAGACCATCACATCATTTCACTGATAGAGATCAGGTTAAAGATCCTGACTGAGAGATGGAGAATGAACTTAAGTATAAACTGGCAAATTCCACCAAAAGCAATACCAAAGTTGTGCAACTTTATCATTAGTGACTGCTGAAGACTGTGCTTGAAGTTACTATCTTGCTTTCAACACTTTTTTCTTTTCCCCAGTCATTTAAAGGTAGTTAAAAAGAGCTTTCAGAGAATCCTGGTTTAATTAATTGCTTAACCACTCTTATTACAGAGCTGGACATGCTACTTAGTAAAGTGCAGCAAGGGCTTATGTGGGGAAGGGTGGAGTTGTAAATAAGATCATCTCTGGAGCAAGTTAATCATAAAGAAAAAAGTAAAACACTGATTAAATTAACATCTTTGTAGCTACCTAAGTTGCATGGTAAGTTCAGCCTTATTTTTAGCTCTTGAGATAGAGGGGAATACAAAACTATTAAACTTTTTGCACTAGAACAACTTGTAAATTTCCCTGGTTAAATCCTCGCCCTATTTAGGGTTAATTCAAAAGAGAAAAAGACCTCTGCTTCTTAACTGGAAGAAGCTTGTTGCTCAGTTTGTCACATTTACCACATTCCTTTCCATTCCTACTTAAGAGTTTAGAAGAACTCTAAATCCAACAGGCTTTAGGGATGCCTTTGCAGTAGGGTTGATACTATCATATCAGTCTAGATGTTGTCTCAAGCTTACTAAGTGATTCTTTATTTTTAAATTCCTCCTTTCAAAATTTTCCTTAATGATTTGGTAAGCATTCTACGCTTTTTTAAGATGTTTCTTTTTCTGTGATACCCACTCTCAGATTTCTGAAAGATAAAGGCAGCTATTCCTTTCTTTGATACAGTGGCTCTCACTGAGTAGAAAAGGTTGAACAATACATTTAGAGTCTTTTAAAATTCTGCTTGTCCTTTTGCTTATAAAACTCTCTGACTTCACTCTCGTTTTCCTTTTTACTTGTAGAATCAACCAAACTGTCTAAATACTATGAGTCATCTGGGAGCTGTTCCCTCTGACCACTCACTGCTAGCTATTTGTGCTGTCACTTTAGATGACAAGATTTTAATAAAAGTGAAGATCAGCTCCTTTATTTTATCATAACAGAAGCTTCCCAAAGAACTGTGTGACATCTGTTCTTATGCTCTTTGAGCGCTAGGGGGTTTTATGTTTATAAACCCAATGATTTTTTACCAGAAACATTTAAGTGCTAATAATAGCCTGTAGACCTTTGCTACAAACCTGCACACAGCCATAGAACTCCATGAATTTTCAAACCATGCAAAAGGACATAGTGGCATGTCTACTAAGACTTGCAATTGATAAACAGTATTGGATTTGAATGGGCTTGACTGCAGAGGTTGGGGAAGAATGGGATTACTATTGGTAAGAAAATTGGACAGAGACTTTTATTTCATTGCTGGTACCACGACAACTATTATAGAGAAGGGATAGCTTCTGGAGCCATGCCTGAAGCAGGTAACTTTGATTTCTTCTATGCTTTGGCATAATGCTTGGTAATACATTCAACTGTTGTTTTATGAGGTGTCACTGTCTTCATCTTATCTGTAAAGAATATCTCAATGTGATTTCAGCAGGGTTGTGGATAAGGATATACCACGAAAAGCATCTAAGTGCATCAGACAGCACCAGGAGGACCTCAGCTGGAATACTGTGGCTGATCTAGGACACTCTAATTTAGAGACATTTGGATCAAAAATTCAGAAAAAAAAGTCATGAGAACTGATCAGCAGCCTAGAATTTTTTACTTAGGGACATTAAAAGCCATGAGATTGATCAATATATATATATAAAGAAAGGAATAAATATGTAAACTGTTGCTGCTAAGAAAACAAGTGGAATAATCTACTCTTCATAGCATGTCAGGCAAGAAATAAAAGTATAGACTGGATTTTAGGAAACTGCTTTCTCATGTAAGGATATCTGAGCAGCAGACAGAAAGAGTTAGAAATTTTAATCACAGGAAATTTCAAATTACAAATTAAACCTGTCAGGATTTGCCTTGCTTAGATTAATTTGGAAAGGATTACACAGTTGTTTTCCTGCGACTTTCAACCTTACTTTTGGTACTGTTTGCAGTATGGTACACTCAGATTCATGACTTCAAGGAAGAGGATGCCCCTATTTTTTTACTCTGTTCTGAGAACACGTAGAAGAAGAATGCTGAAATTTGTAATTCTGTAGCAAAGCAATAGAATACTCTTGTACTGCACTGAATAGTAAACATATAGGCCTGTATGATGTGTTGCTTCTTTGCCCTTATGTTCTTGTCATTCGGCACAAAAGCGGAGTGAAAAGATCTGAACACAAGAGAGAAATTGAAGGACAAAATTAATAAGGAAATTATCTAATGTTTTACTTAGGTCTTGTTGGTTTCTTTAACCTACTGTAAGCTTTAGCAATATCAACAGTGCATTTCCTGCTAAAGGAACATTTTCTTCGTAGAATTTTTGAAGATACCAAAACTTGCTGTAACTTCTATCATGAAATTTTCTTTTAAGAAGAATGGACTAGGACATTTTTTTTTTTTTTTTTCAGTTTTGAATCTGCTCTTTTCAATGACTTTATGAAATGGCTTCTCTTACTTGTGTATCAGTTTCCACATTATATGTGCACTGTATGGAATACTACAACAGTAAATACCTTAAGGACTACAGTATGTCCTGCTGAAAGGCAAAAGAAGGCAAACCACTGGCAATGGTTAATTCAAATTATTATTATCGTCCTTAACTACTCAGAGTCTATTAGCCTTCTTCCACCCAAACTACAAGTAAGGTATTTTAGGATGAGATTTTCAACAATGTTCAGAGTGGTTTTGCTTCCACTGAAGCCACCACAGAAGGAGGAAAAGGAGAAAGGGGTAAGTCTTCTCATAAGAAGGCAACCTAGTTTGCTACAATGCCATTTGAGATTCTCCATTTTAACAGCACAACAAGAGTAGGCCTGTTCTGGGAGCAGGGGACAAGCAAAGCGTGCCACCAGTGCAGGCTGTGCTTGGTAAGGACTGCATACAGTCTTGCAGGGTCTGAACAGTGAGCAGAGATGGGAACAGGCAATGGATACAGACACAGCAAATGATGAAATAGGTCCAGAGTCCTTCCAGCCTAGTCAGGGGCAGAGCAAATAGGGCAAGAGACGGGTTGAAGACCCACTGTCTCTGGTGCTGGTCCATCCAGAAGGTAGGACAGGAGCCTGGCACTCTACGGTGTTGCTCAGGCAGGGACTGACCACCCCAAGCTGAGCTGAAAAGGGTTTCCTGTGCCCATAGGCATGGGGTGGGGGGAGGCCCAAGGAGACACTGGTAAGTGCACTCAGGTCTGCTAAGACCTGATATGAAGAATTTTAAAAACCTGTAATAGCGTCTTGCTATTTCATATAACCAAAGTTTTGCTCATGTATTTCAACCATGATCTTTTTCTTTAAGAGAACACTATGTTCTAAGAACTGCAAGGTTTCTCAAGGGCACAAGGAAGCGGCTAGCTTAGCTGAATGAAGAAATTCAGAACTGTAATCTGGACCATTAACTATTTCTAATACATAAGCAATGTTTCACTGATGCATTTGAGTTTTCCGTTATAAAAGTATCCTCCTCTTATCCCCTCTCCAGGATGTGAATCCAGTTCTGTTAGAGAGGGAAAAATATGTGCTCTTCTGCAGTGATGTTGCTGAGAGGAATAAAGTATGGCTCTGATGATATATACTCCCAATTGCACTAATAACATCTCATTTTTTCCCAACTCACCCTGTTGCCTCTGACAGAAGTTTCTGCTACTGCTGTGAGGTGTCACTGTGATTATTACTGTTCCCTTAGTGTCTTTTATGCTCTGGGATCCAATCCAGAAAAGCATTCTCTTTCAGGAGATTTATGTGGCCAGATTGCACAAAGAAAAATGATAACATGAACAGTAGCCCTATTTTTTACAAGGACGTTTTTACAAGTCTAAGACACCATGCCAGAAATATCCTTCCTTGTCATACATAGTTCACTAACTCCAGAGCTAACCCAGCCTTTGGGTTTTCTTAACCCTGAAATCAAAAAGTTCAAATTTGGGTCATAGCTTCAACAACTTACTAGCTACCAATAAGTTGAAGATCAACAGAACTTTCCAGAAAAAAAAAAAAAAAAAAAAAAGATTCCATTTATAAACATTTTGACCCATTTAAGCTCTCTGCCTCATCTGACATAAAACCAGTGACCTCCTAGATACACATGATATTTGCTGGAGCAGTATTATCACATCTTCTGTGAAGTTACTGTTTTAGTTATTATTTTGTGCATTGTGGCCAGTATCTTAGGAGGAAACTGATAATTTTTAATTTTTTTTTTTTTAACTGTGAATATTTTTGAGACGTTTTCAAATGCTCCCTGACAGCCCTTGTGATTTCATAGTTTGACAGTCTTAAGTGTACATATGGCATTCAAATACAAATGTCATTCCGCACCTGTCGTCCATTTTTGATCTGCATTTTAACTACTGCAGACTGTTTTGGTAAATAATTAAGAGATCTCATTCCTTATAAAATGGATAACATTCCTTCCTTACATGTGCACATTACTATTCTTTTTCTAGCCCTTCAGTATTTTTAGAACTTTATCTTACCAGTGGGTTGCTACCAGATACCATTTTGTCCTTCAGGAAACAATAAACCTCATCAATCTTTTTTTCATGATTTAATCTGCAACTAAAATATTATCTTGGCGAGAATTACAGATCTTTATTACAGCCATCAGTATGCCATCTCATCTGAATGAACACACCTGTAAACCATTTGCTTCTTGCAAATATTATACCAACAATTATAATATATATTTCAAATTCTCATTTTAGTTAAATTGGTCTAAATTAGAATGAAGTAAATTGACTGCACCATTCATCATCGTTGCAGGATTAATGCCTTTCACCATTGTGAAACCAAAACAATCATAATAGTCCTTTGGCATTTTATAATTATGCATGATGGAACAGAACAGAGAGAGTGAGACCAGCTAGTGTAAATTATGCATTTTATGCAATGTTGCTTAACCGATACACCAGTCATACTTCAATGTGTTGTTTTCCCCAAAAATACTAGACTGATACTGGCAAAATCTGTTTACAAACGTGCTGTGACAGCAGTTGGGGTGAAGGAACAGCTTACTCATCTAATGTAGTCTCAACAAATGTAACTGAAGTCAAGGAGCTTGAGAGTGAGACCTATATTAAAGCATGTAACCTTATAATCTGTGGGACTGTTTTCTTTTTTGTGTTCTGCTCTTGTGATACATTAATTGTGCATCTGTATCCTGGCCTCAAGGAAGCATTTAAGATGTTCTGATGACATACCATTTTTATTACTAATTTCAAATCAGGAACCTGAAAATGCCCATAATCCTTAACTCACTTTAGGATTAAACTATGTACTTTACAAAGGTGCTAAGGGACTATGTGCTGAAGGACAACATGCCTCTCTAACTCTTTAATTCAGAAATAGTTTCCAAAGAGTACCGTGGGGTTTTTTTTAGATTATTACCTAAACAGGCAAGTGTTGTTTAATTGTGGAAATTACTGCTGGATTGAAAGAACATGTTTTGTTTGAAAAGAATGCATACTGCCTGCCAAACTGCCCGGGTGTGTTCTCACATGAGCTAGCAGTTTGGCCAAGCTCTGTTCTGGCAGCAGGGAGGCTCCTTCCCACCACAGGTATCGCAGGGGCAGGCAGACTCACTTGCATCTCCATGACCCAGAGCCGTGGAAGATGGTCTCAGGAGATGACGTTTGTAGCACTCACAGAATCAGCAGCTCATCCCTTGGCAATTATTCTGTTTGTGCTCTCATACTTTTTTGAAGGAGAAATAAAGAAATATGCCTTGGGAATACCGATTACTCTGAGAAGTTTCCTTGTGAGTCTAAGTCTCAGCAGTTAGCATGATTTTGAGAAATCACATTAAGCCTGCTAGCATGCCATGACCATGCCCCAAGTTAGTTCTGATTTATAATAAATGATCTAGGAATTTACAGTAATTAACATTATGTTCACGCTCCTGGGAATTTTGGAGAAGTTATCTTTTTACTATTCCTAAATACTCGAATAACTCGTATGACTTCTAGTGTGACTATAGGTATATGCAGAATCAAAAAATAAATCTACCCGTAGAAATCTCTCCATTCTTCAGGAAAAAAGAAGAGACTACATTAATGAATAATTATTCCCCCTTTTCCTTTCCAGAACTAATTCAAATGAAAGCTAATGTGACTAATAAAGTAATTGTAATTGAATGATACGTTTCAGGTGTGTCACAGTCATCCCAGAAACTCAAAGCATTCGCATTTATGTCTCTACATTTTGAATTACTTCTTTAATCAGATGTGCTATGGCATATCCGATTTGCAGCATATTATTCCAAGTGTAATGGGGATGCAGAAACACGTGTGATGGCTTTTAAGAGAGCCCTAGAGAAGTGTTCTACAAAGGGTAGATCAGTGAAGCAGTATAGCACAAATTTATTGCTCTCATACCAGACTACTCCTCAATCTACCAGCTCAAAGATGCCTAGGGAGTTGTTTTTGAGAAGACAGTTCCACATAAGTTTCATTAGCAGTACATACCTCCTCAGCGTGTTGGCTAGAGGGCAAATTAAACAGCAACAAAAAAATCAAAACGTATCTGTCTTCTAATAGACCAATATCTATATCCTGAGTAAAACAAAGCAGTTTATCAAAGATAAAGATTTGGAAACTTCCTCCACAGATACCTGTCCTCTGAGATACTGATTTATGTATTTCATCCAGTGACTACACGTGCTCAAAACACATAAAACAGTCCACCGAGTAGGGAGCAGCACCTAGGATTTTCTCTTGCTTAGAAACCACCAGGCAATAAATTGAAGGTCTCTCACAAGCTCTCCAGGAGTTTTTCCTGAGACACCAGAAGGTCCAGTCAACAAAGCTCCTTGCCCCAGAGCCTGGAGGTTAAAAGTCTTGGTGAAGAACTGAGTGTGGTTCTCCTCAAAGACAAGTGTTAATTAAATTCCACACATCCTGGGGAAGTGCTCAGCCAGTGAATTATTGTACAAAAACACAGCAGCAGCAATACTTCCTCTGGCTGCATTTCAGAAGGCAAAAAGCAGCAACTTCCCCCTTCTTGAGTGCTCTTCCCAGCTTTGTTCTCAAAATAAAGCCTAATGCAAATGTTCCCAGAGTCTTAAAATTCCTGGAATAAATTTTATTTGGAGCCTGAAAGTTTTATAGTAAGCACTGCACTACTTAGGTCCCTTATTAGGTCTAATCCTTCCTAGGATCAGCATGTGAAAAATTTAAAAACAATATGTAATATACTACAAAGGACAGATGAGAAACTTCTGTAAGCAGAAGTCTGACTGGGATGAATATAACTCCCAACCTGGTCCAGAAAGGAAGGTGAAGCAAGTAGTCTAATTCTATGCTCAGAACTAGTTATATTTTACTATTTAAATTATACATCTAATTCTGAGCCTCATGTAAGATACTGAGTGATAAACTTCACTGAAGACACAAAAAGAAGAAAGGCATGAGAAACATTAGCCAGATACTGGATAGCCTGGGGACCAGAACAAAAGACTGACAAATGGGACTGGCTATTTCAGGATGATCTACTTAATGGAGTAGAACTATAGGAAATAAATGAAGATGGAGGCCTGAGGCTAAATATGAGTGATACCAGGAAAATGGGGATAAAATGTGAGTTTGGCATGCTCTTGCGGGATTAGACAGCAAATATTAACAGATCATCTGTTAATCCCTGATTATTTCATTAGGTACATTACCAGTTATGCATTAATTAAGGTTACTATCATTATCTTTTTTCATCTGAGTGATTATTTGGACTATCAAGATAACTATTGGAAACTATAGCATCAAACGTAGTTTAAAATCAAAGGGCTAAATGAGCAGATGCTTCAAGTCTTTTTTTCCCCAATGTTTTCATTCCTTATAGGACATTTAAAGGAATGAAGATTTTGTTTTGTTATTGCTATATTTTTTTAAGCATTTAGAACTTTTTATCAATTTCTCTGATGCAAATCAAGTGTAGCAAGGCACCAAGATAATTTCTTATGCCAAATTCACAAAATATATTCGTACTAATGATCTTGTATAATAGCTCAATCTAGAAGTTATCATTCAGCTTTGAAAAGTAATGCGTTTTTACTATACACTAAGTAAATTCTAGTCACCAGTCCAACATCTCAATTTTACAAACCGTTAAGTATCCACCATTTTCTAGCTAAGAAAAACCCCATAAATAAATGTCCCCTCCTTCTACTTGTAAACGTATTAATCACAGCCCTGCGTTTCTAAATATTAATCTCACATTCCCATAGTGGAAAAGGAAATGTTCGTCATCAGAAAACCTGTAAAAGCAGGCATTTGTTCCCAGTATTTTATAGGTAGGTTGAAGTTAAAATACTTTTGGTTTCAGAAACTAATTTTGGGTCATTTGTAGACATTTCCAAAATGCATTACTTTAAGTGGCTTTTGCTGTGCCAGATTGTGTTTAGTTACCAACTAAGATGGGCTACGTAATTTTAAAAAGCCATTTCTTTTTAGGGAAGCAAAATGCCACTGTACATTTGATCACATGTATATGCTTACTCATATATAGAAAGATATGTGCATTCTGTATGCATTGTGTAGAGTAGCTTATATATTATTCTGAGGAGAATATATTGCTTCTGTTTATATACCTTTGAAAAACTCAATTTATACATTTGTCTCATGTCCAGAGAAGTATACACCGAAGTCTCATACAGTACTAAAGTCCATTAAGGTAGCAAAAAAGACATATTGTATATACACCACAGTTCCTTTTCATTCCTGTTGATAAGCCTTAATGGCTATGCAGGTTGGAATGAAAGATACTTTGGGAAAAAGAGGGAAATTAGGAGAAAGAGTCTGGCTGTGTAGTCCTTTCCATTGGATAAGACCTTAAGCTAGGAAGAGAGTCATTCAGGGCTCTTATCTATTGCTAGCTCTATGTCATATCATATAGTTTCTGAGTAACATGGAAAAAAGCAAAGAGGGTCTTTATTTCAGAGTAAACCGCACTTCAGCATGTTTTGAGTTTCTTCTTTGTAAAAACACTGTTACTTCTATCCATTCAATACTATCTATGGGTATTAATTCTCCACATAACTTGGGAAGAGGGAAAACAAAGTAACAAAGAGTTCGCTATACTCTGCATAGCATCTCATGATTTTTTTTTTCTCTGATTTTATGTGCGTAGTCCCTACCACACAGAACAAGCAGCAGCTTCTTGGAGGTCTGCTTTGAGCAGAAATGCAGGGATCCAGGTGCTTTAATACTGTGAAAAAGCTTGGTTAGAGTATGCTAAGATGGGCTTAGTGTAACCATTTTATTTGCTGTGATCCTATTGGGCAATCTGTAGGCAGTATGATTCCCCTGCAATCTGTGAGGGTCTCTTTCAAAGACACAGAAGAAAAGACTGACCGTTTTAGTGTAACCAAAAGGAAGAAAAGTCAATAAGAAGCTCTTATATACTCTTGGAAGGATGAGCTTTTGCCTTTGAATGTTACAAATTACCTATTCCTTTGAAGTTACTTTAAAAAGAAATCAATATTTTACTGAGAAAGGGTTGAAAAGTCCTAAGTGTTAGAATTATTAGGAAGCTCTTTCTTACACAGTGTCTGCAATAAAAACCTCTGTTGGTCTAGATATCCAAGTTAGAGCTAAAAAAGGCTATGCTCTGAATGATATTATTCTGCAGGCAGAAAAATCCTTTAGCTACATTTCTTGCTTCTTTAAAGACCTCTTGGAAGGTTGGAAGGAACTGGAATTAATTATACAGCATAAAGCACAGTTTTGCTATAATACTCTATGTTATGAGTGTTTTGCCTCCTTCAACTACAGTGTTGGCTAGATACTGATCTAGGTATTAGCTTAAACAAATTCAAGATAATTGTTTAATTTGGTTTAAAGCTTCCAAGCCCATAGCTGGGTGAATACCACAAAAAACACCCCTTTTTGTATGTATTTAGTCCACTTTAAAAAAAACCAAACCCAAAACCAAACAAACTTCTGCTCACCTCCCCTTTGCATTGCTTCTCAACAAAAAGATGTTATTTTTACTTCCTTGTTGGTCATATGTAACAAGTATTTGGACCAGAGATCCTTACAGCTTGATTTGTGCCCTCCTTCCACAACAGCAGTAGTACCAGGGCAGAGTGAGACAATTTCTGGCAATTTCAGAGAGATACTATTTAGTAAGTCAAAGAAACCTTTACATATAAGATAATTAATGGATAACTGCACCTTATGTCGGTGGGATGATACGGATACAGCAAGTCTGCACTGGGAAATATCTAAATGACAATGACTTTGTTTAAGATGAATTAGATCAGAATATGGAGGTATTAGAAAAGGAGAAATTTCAAGTGCTTTAAGCCAATATTTCTTAAAGCTGTATTCCACTATACACAAATGTGCTACTTTTCAGAGATACCTCAAATTTTGTCAAGCCCTCTGATTGAGAATTTTGCATTGATCGTGCTAGGGGAGAGAAACAAACCTGTATTTTATAGCTTATGAAGTACATTTAGCAACATAACTCAAGCTTCAACAAGAATCAGTAGAGGTCTAAGATATGTTAGGATATGACAGGAATAATTGGTGACTATTTTCTAGAAATGAAATGGTTTTTTTTCGTTTGATTTGGTTTGAATCGGACTACCTTCTGAGTTTGTAGTACACCTAGCCTAACCTCATAGCTTGGTTATTATGCAGGACTTCTAGCCACTATCGTAATATAGATACTACTAATACTACTACTAAGTTGTTACTTATATTAAGTAAGTTGATATGCTTAATACATTTGTTAAATAGTTTAAAAACCAGACATGTCTAAAGTTTTAAAGATGAAGCAAGAAGAAAAATTTGACATTACACTTTAAAAATCAGAGCTTCTCAAATTCATACACTTTTGGCAGTCTTTTGTGCATTCACAGATGGGTGTAAATACAAACAAAAAAATCTTTTATACAAAAAATGTGTTGGGGAACTGATAGAATAGAGGTAGGTGTCTTCTATATTTAGATGTAGTTATCATTCCTTGACTATCTGCTTATCTAATCTAGTCCCAGATGACAAACAGAATGACAAATATCATCGCTGATTGTCAGCAGCAGACACCTTGCAAGTTGTGTGAATGAATGCGTGTATGTCTGCATGTCTGTACGTAATGAAATGCAACAGGGACTTAACTTGGTAGATTGGTTCCTTAACTCATCCAAAGAGCATGAATCAGGAGTAAGGGGCTTTGATTTAATGTAAAGCAGTTTTACACAGAATGCTTTATTTCTAAGAGTTCATGTCAAGATGCTGTCAGAAAAAGGCAGAGGAAGATGTGAAAGTCCTGAACCAAAGGCAGGATGCTAAGCAGCCATGTAATCCATTACTTTTGAAATCTCTTTTTATTAGGCTCAATCGTAGATGTAGTCCTTTTGATTTGTGACCTCTATGGATAAAGTCTTGCATAAAAGCCCAACTCAGTTGAAGGGGAGTATCCCTAATGAATTTCATTCAGGTTTCTTAGTAAACAAATCTGCTCTTTTCCTATGACTCAGTGCTGCCCATAGGATGAAACAGTTCTATCCCCTTTTCCTATAATTCCGTAACAACACGATCTGCAGTCCTAAAGCATGTTATTCATTTATCCGTAGTCGCTAGACCCTGCACTCACCAAACCAGATGGTGCATGGTGCCACCAGGCAGGCCTGACACAGACTTCCATTCAAGAAACAGACTGCTGGCACCTTATTTGAACCATTCTTGTGATGCTCAAACTCCCTGGTGAGCAGCTACACTAATAAAGGCATCTGCATTTTTATCTCTGAGGAAGTGACAGGAAACAGGTAATTTTTCTTGTCATTATGACACCTTTAAGAAATTGAAAAAATATTAGCTAACTATATCTGTACTTGAGCAATGTGGGCCTTATGGAGCCCAGGTTCTCATTTTCATTTCCAATTAGAAAGGAACAAAAAGACTTTCATTGCTTAACAATGGTCTGGAAGGAAAGACAGACTTTAAAAGGCAGAATCAGCATAATCTAAATACCTTGTTATTGTTGTAGACTCTGAACTTTACAATCATTAGTATGAAAATTACTGAAGTCATATATTTTTCAGTTTTAATATTTCTTAATTATATCCCTTGTCCTCAAGTTTCTGAAGCTAATCTTGAAAATGTTGATCTGCATGTACCTCACGTGATGTCTTTTTAATTTGCAGACAAAAGTCTGAGTAGTGAACAACCTTACTTATTTCAATGGGGAAGGGTTTTTTTGTTTGGTTCATTTTGTTTGTTGGGTGTTCTTTTGTTTGTTTTAGTTTGAGACTTGTAACATGCAATGTCTATGTTAGAAATGTCAAGTCTTCATGGCTGATAAAGGGAAAAAAGGAGAAAATGGCTTTGTCTTATTGATTATCTTTCTCATCTACTAGTCCAAATACTCTATTCAGAAAAGGCATTTTGAAAAAAAAGATAAACTGTATTTTGTTTCTGAAAATGAGAAATATGTTCTAGAGAGCTTGTAGTTGAATTAGGTCCAGCCTGACCATAGGTGATGGCTCATTATCACTGTGAAATACTGATCCTAGGCTTTTAGCCTATGAAGTCTTCAAGGCCTTCAGAAGAAGAAATTGAGACATGAATAAAAAGCAAGTAAATAGTTTTCAGTTTTCAAGAAAAATATAAAAGAAACAATAGTTGTAAAGGCAAAGAATTTAACTTGCAAAGTAAACCTACAGCTTGGAAATGTTTCATTATCAATCTTAATAATCAGTAGTTGATATTCTGCTTGCTTTGATAATGATGAATAAAACTAAGCCCTTTTGCCCTTACAGAATTCAAAGCATCATCAGTTCATTTCTGAACTGATATAACAGAAAAACCCCACAAATTTGCATGAAGCCCTGGCCAGTATGTATCACAGTTCAAATGCAGGAGGTTATCTTACTCGTCAGGCAAATCTTTACATCAGGAGATGAAGAGCTGAAGAAAAAAATGAAAGCCATTCCATTCCCAAACATCAATTGTGACTGTTGGGCAGGCTTCCTTTGCACCTTCCTGGACCAGAGCAGCTCACTGGATACTGACAGTTTTCATAACCCGAACCCAGCTAAAATAGTCAGGTCAAGCCAATGTGATCTTGCCACTTGAACTGCATAAAGCACTTTCTGTAGAGAGAATATACTCTCTATCCTGTTAAGCAGAGGACTGGGAAAAAAAAGTTGTAATACTTTGTGGCAACCTTAAATTAAGAACAATGTGAATTTTTTTTTATATCTACTTGGATTACTACTTCAATTTCTACTGTTTATAGTAGAAAATAAAGAAATATCAGTCTAGAGGGTGCTCAGTGACAACATATGTAATTTTCTTCAGATCTGAGGATTTTTAATCTGATCTTCCACTGCTTAAAAAGATTGTGTTGAATTCAGAGCATCTGTTGTTATTGCTGTTATTCAATATAATATGGAATCCACAATATTGTTAAATGACCTCAATCCTCAGCACAGAATCATAGAATCATCAAGGTTGGAAACGACCTTTACAATCATCGAGTCCAACCATTAACCCTACTCTACTGAGTCCACCACTAAGCCATATCCCCAAGCACCACATCTATTTGGCTTTCTAACACATCCAGGGATGGTGACTCAACCACCTCCCTGGGCAGCCTGTTCCAGTGCCTGATAACCCTTTCTGTGAAAAAATTTTTCTTCATATCCGGTTTAAACCTCCCCTGGTGCAGCTTAAGGCCATTCCCTCTTGGTCTGTCACCAGTTATTTGTGAGAGAAGACCAGCGCCTGCCTCTCTACAATGTCTTTTCAAGTAGTTGTAGAGAACAATAAGCTTTCCCTTCAGCCTCCTTTTCTTCAGATTAAATAGCCCCACTTCCCTCAGCTGTTCCTCATAAGATTTTACCAGCTTAGTTGCTCTTCTGTGGACCTGCTCCACGACCATTTCACGATCACTTTGTCCTACCCAGGCTCCAATCATTACTTCCCCCACAGGTCCTGCTGTGTTCACAAGCAGCAAGTCCATAAGAGCACTTTCTCTCCTTGGCTCCCTCACCAGCTATTTAAGGAAGTTATCTTCTCCACACTCCAGGAACCTCTGGAACTGTTCTCCCTCTGCTGTATTGTTTTTCCAGCAAATGTCTGGGAAGTTGAAGTCTTCCATCAGAACAAGGGGTAGCTACAGTGAGACCTCTTCCAGCTGTTTATAGAATATTTCATCCAGCTCTTCGTTCTGGTTGGGTGGTCTATAACAGGCTCCTACCACAACATCAGCCTTATTGGCCTTTCCTCCTTGTTTCTTACCCATGGGGACTCAACCCTATCATCATTTTCACTAATTTGTAGGCATTCATACATCTCCCTAATACTGAGGGACAATGACATAGAGGTAATGATACAGAAGTGCAACAAAGACTTCCTAATCAGAGTTAGGTTCTTCACAGATGCAAAATGGATGCATTCATATTTGAACAGGAAAATTAAACTGCAGGTTACCAGGGGAATTAATCTTGATTTGCAGCTATTTATGATAAATAGGATTTAGGATGCTGGTGTCAATGAACTACTCTTCACTGAAGGGAGAGATAAATAGCAGCAGCAGGACTTCAGGAAAATTAGCTAGCAGACTTGTTAAAATAACTGAATGATAAGGCACACCAATTAAAAATCATTTAGCAAGTTTGCATATAGGTAACTCACTAAAGATCACAGGTACTTCAGCTTCATAGGGACATTTTATGTCTTCAAGGCATATAATAATTAAAATGGCCATTAGTGATAACAGGAATTATTCACACAAATCCTCCTATTCATTTATTTGACATAATAGATCCCAAAGTATATTTATGTTGGGTTTTTTTTCCTTATTATAACCAATTCTATAAATCCACAAATTATGAAAATACAATGTCTTAAGTTCTTACAAAGTCAAAAAAAAAAAAAAAGGTGTTATTTAGGTATTATGCCTTCCCATATTCAAACCAAAAAAATTAGAAAGAAAATAGTTTCCAAAACTATGAGTGGAACTGCATGGGGATATGGATATGTACATATGTGCATGCACATACTTCTGTGTGCATGAATGTACTTGGCTCTTAAAGAAAAGTCAGAGGGCAAGGAAGTTATATCTACAATATGCCTGAAAGACACTCCAGCCTACAAAACAGTACCAAATTCTCAAATATGTATCTCTGTTATGTAAGATAACTGAATGGCTTAATTAAGAGATTCCTACAGGAGACCAATTTATTTTAAAACACAGAGCTCTGATGCCTATCAGGAAGGTAATATACTTCTTCTGAATATCCCCAAAATGAGGACAAATTGCCTCATTTTAAGAAACAAATATTACAGTACCAAATATGTAGGCCAATTTTAGATAAACATATATTAACGTCAAAATGTCTTAAAACACTGAACAATAACAACAAAATAATAACAACAAAAGAGAAGTATTATAAAAACTCTCGATACTGAATATAGGCTTGAAACCTTAGCCTTCTATTGTTTTTATACCTGAAAACATGGCAAATGTCATGATTCAGCAAAAAACATATTTGCCTTCCTTTTACACCAGGATTTTTTCCCATCTAAAATGCTTCTGCTGCAACCTATAATAATATTTGATTTTGCCTGGGGACAGTATTTTAGCAGAACACCAAAGCTCAGGAATTCAATAGCCATCAAAATGTTCACCAAATTTTCTCCCATCTGTCTCTAAATCTATTTAAGATGGAACAGTAACTTAGCAGAAGTTGATGGACATACCATTACTAAATAAGCAACTTTAGTTTTAAAGAACAATTTTAAGGCAACACAGAAGGGCTAGATTAATGTATTACCAGGTACCTGATAAATGACAGTCACTCAGCGCTTCCAGAATGGTGCTTCTGCTAGGCAAATACTTGGAAAATGAAGTTTGAATGAGATGTGATTAGAACCAGCATTTTCCACAGCAATCTACACTCAAAGAAGATATTGAAGATATTCTTTCCTCATTAACTGAGTTAAACCAGATGTATATTTGCGCGGGGCTGAAAGAATAGTACCAGTTTGTGTGTGCACATATGTATATATGTTCGGGAACATTCCCATAAAGGTAAGGCTGTGTTCTAAAAGTAATCCATTTTATTCAGGTATTTCAGTGATTTTCTAATTCAAAGCATTGACTATTTCCCTTGAAGTAGCATTTTTGTTATTGTGTCTCCTCTCTGATTTTATTCTGAGTTCGTCTATCTTTGCTAGATTGTTTGCAGGTACACTTAGAAGAAAGAGAATTGCCTGTACAGAGACTGCTGTGACAGAGCTCAGCTTGTGAACACTGTGGCCTTTTAAACACTCACTAATTGCATAACAAAACTTGAACTCTTTCTTTAGAAGCAAACAGCTGACAGTTGCTTCAAGGCTACTTGAAAATTCTGGTGGAAGGTTTGTAACTGAGTTAGCAAAAAACACTCTTTACTTCCTTTCCGACCAATAAGAAAATTTTAATTGGCAGTCTTTCCCACTTCAAAATAAGCTTTGAAGCACAGTTAAAACAGAAGTTAAAAATATGCAAGTGGTAACAAAATCCAGAGCCAAACTAAACTGTGTTTGTTTAAAATGTGAAAGACCAAAGAGAAAAATATGTGCCTATAGTCAAATCTTTTGCTTATAATACAGTAATGTTTAATAAATATGAGTGGTTGACAAAAATATTAGTGACCTATATTTTTGGGCCCCTCACCACAAGAAGGACATTGAGGCACTGGAGCATGTCCAAAGAAGAGAAACAAAACTTGTGAAGGGCCTTGAGCACATGTCTTGTGAGTCATGGTTGAGAGAGCTGGGGTTGTTTAGCCTGGAGAAAAGGAGGCTCAGGGGAGAACTTACTGCTCCCTCTGGTACCTGAAGGGAGGTTACAGTGGGGGGAGTAGACCTGTTTAACTCAGCAACAGATGATAGAGCAAGGGGAAATGGATTCAAGCTGTGCCAGGGGAGGTTTTGCTTCAATATTAGGAAGAACTTTGCTGAGTGGGTTATCAGGTGTTGGAATGGGTTGCCCAGGGCAGTGATGGAGTTCCCATCCCTAGAGATGTTTAAGAGCTGATCAGATGGGATGCTTAGGGACGTGGTTTAAGAGGTAGACTTGGTAGTGTTAGGTTGATGATTGGACTAGATGATCATACAGGTCTTTTCCAATCTAGACATTTCTGTGATTCTATTGCTAAAATATAGAGGTAATTTCGTAAAGTCTAAGAGCACTATGCATAGAAAATATGCACTAAAGTAAGAGTAAAGTTTATGTAGAGCAGGATTCAGAGTAACTTTTCTGTAGGAGAAATTACTGCCCTGAGTTCTTCATATACATTGACATACATAAACTGAAATTTTCCACTTTAAATATTTAAAGCTTTTTTTATATATAAAACTTGCTTTTGTGAAGCCTGTCACATGAACAAAATGTTACAAAGTCCAGCCTGACAATTTGCAAAAATATCTGCATTGGTCTCTCGTTCTGAGCTCAGTTAGGGTCAGGTGAATGAGTTAATGCCAGCTCAGGCAAAACTCAAGAAAAATTTGTACTGGTTACTTGCCTCAAGTAAGATAGAGCAATGGTAAAGAGAACAACAATATAATTTGTAGCAGTGCAAGGCTATGTGGGCACAAAGAACAGTTAAAGATTCTTTTAGAGGAAATCTGAAGCTTTGGTGATGACAAATTACAACTAAAACTTTACAAACATAACCTGTTGTCCTATATCAATATATTTAAATATATACACACATATCATATACCCTTATTACAGAAAGTTGTAACTATAAGTCCTTGGAATGTAGGTGGTGCTATGCAGATGTCTGTAACGACAAAGGTGCCACTCAAAGGTGGCACTCAAATGCTCTACTATGACATTTTAACTTTGCAGTATGTATATAAAATGAATCAAAGCCTCTATTTTCTTGCCAGCAAAAAGGAGAGTTTAAAGAAAAACTCTGTTTCTCCAGGTAGAAAATATTTATCCCCAATTCGACAGGTCATACTCTCTTAGCATAAGCATTCTTTCTCTTCCTTGAAAATCATGTACCTCCAGTAAGATTTGGTCATAAAACCAAAACACTACTCACCTCATCAGCAGTGAGAACAACATACCTTCTGTATTCCTTTTCCAAAAGAGTCACAAGTTCATAGGATTGTGTTGCTTTGAAGTTACTATTAGATTTATGCCAATTTCATATTTAATGAGGCTGAAATATTTCTTCTTAAAAACTATATGTGGTTTATTTGTTTTCAGACTTATGAGTATTTAAAATTATCAGAACAAACATTAAAATTCCTTTGTAAACTCCAACTTCACCAGTAAAACTAATGCTATTTACAAACCTGCCCTAATTCTTCACTTGCACTAGAAGGCTTTTATCTACTGGAGTTTATTTCAGAGAATTTTGATGCTGTTGGCAACCAGTACACCAAGAAGGATTCCAAATTATTAATCATCCTAGTAAAGTCTTCCACCAATATGCAGTATATATAAGAGATGATACAGAAGAACATAACAACCCTAAAGATACTTTGTTTTGTTTTGTGTTATTTTATTCTTTACATGCCATAAAAATAACTGCAAGTATCATTATCACTTTGTACAGTTGATATAAGGCTCCAGTGGCTTCTGTGTGTTCTCACACACTGTAGTAAATTTATATCTTCGCTTACAGAGTTCAGTTTACCAAATCTCTGCCAATCCTCACAAATGCTTGGTCAAAGCATTAAATTTCAAGAAATGTTTCTGGTGAACACAGTTACTAAACCAGAAACGCACACTGCAACAGCGGGACAGGACATGAAGAAAAAACTGTGTTCTAAGTATTTACTATGTAAATAAGGTCACCAAAAATGCCAGAGGTTGTCTGAGACTTTGAATTTTTTATTTCCCCTCTTCTGCAAATTATGTTCTTTTTTATTCATTTTATGTGTAAAAGTTCAATTTTGGATCACATCTTTCCATAAAACCTTTTCAGGTATAGCACATGCACAGTTTTGAGGTATAAAATTAAACTATCCTAGCCACGTTTCCATTAGGAACTGACAGAACTACCAGCTGGTCAAGATGCTACCCTTGTTATAGGAGTTACAGTTACAGATAGACAATGCCATGAAAACACCTAAATGGATAAGATTTGTCAAAACAAATTATTTAGTACAGGCATGGTGCTGGACTTCCATAAAAATTTGCTAAACAGGGTACAAAATAAAGTATATTAACCAAGTACAAGATTAAGCACTTTTTTTTTTTCCTTCTTAGGCAAGAGCTGATTAAAAGGAAAGTTGCATCCTACTGTCCATTAAAGGTTTAATTTTAGCAACAAATAGTATCTTTGGTCAGGAATAGTTTGTCATATGTTTTGTAATAACAGCTATGTTTAAAGACCAACCAACAAAGAATTCTCACAGATAAATGTCCTACCTTTTCCAGGTAGAACAACAACATTATAGAAATTGCTTGCAAGTGCAGCAGACCTACATAAACTTGTTCTTTTCTACATACACCAGACAGTTAACAGAAAGACAAATAATTTTGCAGTAAGTATCTATAGAGACTAAATTGGATTTATTACCAGGAATAAATTGCAGTGAATGTTAGCATAAATATATAGAATGGTTTGAGTTGGAAGGGATGTTAAATAACGCAGACAATCAGAGAATAGCAAAGGCAAAGTTAAGAACATATGTATAAATTCTTTTCTGTAGTGTTATTTTATCAGCATATACTTAGACAATAAGAAACAATTTTGTATGCACAGATAGTTGCATTTGAACAACTTAATATCGCTATGTCATGTCCCTAATGGGTATGTATTTTAAAGATATTAAGCATCTCCAAGAAAGAAGAAATAATTCCTTTTAAAACAACAGAAATGAAGAGTCTAAAGAAACAACATGAAGAAACATGGCCATATTCCATGTTCAGTAATAGTGTCACAAATACTGGATAAAGTTTTAGTTATCAGAAGTCCTTATGGCTATGCAATAGAAGCTAAATCTTTGTCATAAAGACTTTGTCATAAAGACTAACAAGGACTTTATAGATGCAGTATAAACACAAATGTTTATATACATATGTACATATACATACATGAATATATAATTATTTTAGGGAAATGAAGTATTTTTCATTCATGGATTAAAGGAGATCCACTTTCAGGAGAAATAAGCCTGGGGAGGTATACTCAGCAATAGAATAATATGTGCTTTAGGTAAATTAACTTGATACTAAATCAAACCAAAGTGCATGCAGAAAGAGGCATAAAGCATATCTATATCTCTTCCACAAATGTTTTTAGTTGAATTCATCGCTCAGGAGTAGCATAGTGCACACTGTCTTCTAATATTCTGCTTAAACTGAAGAATGCCTCATTTTATTTAACATAATTTTAGGTCTTTGCTTTAGGAATGCATTAGTCATTAACAGGATCTTACCTACATTTCCCATATCCCTAAGTCTATAATACTAGATCTCAGCTACAATGAGCTTGGCTTCACTACAGCTCAAAAGATCCAATGTAAAG
>JANIJG010016084.1:84649-138314 GCA_024611175.1 Megaceryle torquata
TAAAAAACTCAAAAAAAAAAAAAAAAAAAAAAAACAAACACACACCCCCCCCCCCCCCCCAAAAATAAAAAAAAAACAAAAACAAAAAAAAAAAACCACCAACAAAACAAAACCCCAAAAAACCAAACCCAACATTTGTGTTTTAATCTCATTTAAAAAAGAGTAGTCTCACTGCATGGTACAAAAATTTAATGTTTCTGAAGAATCTTAAGTCTCTTGCCAATAAAAGGTTACAGAGACACCATACACTACACCATGGTATATGAAGATACGTGGAAGATATCAGCTTATGTGTAGTCACATGAACATTCTGTGAACAATTTTAGAGCCAATTTGGTGTAGCATTGGAACTGATATGACAAGACTGGTGACAGCACTGAATAAAGCACTGTCGTGATCTTAGGGAAAGGCAATAGAGGATTTTTCACTAAGCAGCTCAATTCTTGCTCTAAATAGCAGTTACAAGTAAGATCGTGTTACTTCATTGTGGTGGAAATTAAAGTTCAGGGTATGCATGCTGCATGTTAAATTGGATAGTTATAGTCAGATTTCAGAACCATAAATAGAAGCATATGCAAATTTTAGAACAAAACTGCATCTGAATAAGCCAAAATCAAAAGGCAATGCTACTCACTGTTCAACCTTTAAAATTACATGTTAATACTGTTTCTCAGATGCACTCAAGAATGAGTTGTAGCTAACGGTCAGTCAGTGTTCGTTGTATTAGTCCATCCCTATTCTGCATTCCCTCCTTGGAATTTTGAAGCAAGGAGAAGGTAATGCAATGTAACTTTAAGTTTTGCACGTATCTCTATGACAGAGACTCAGTTAAGGTCAATTCCAAATGAATATTAATTTAGGAAGGATGGAAAGAAAAAGTCCTTGTGGTTTTACTACATCATCAAGAGGCCCATCCTGAAAGTGAATTAATACTGATTGTTGATTGGATTAACTGTTAATTTATATTCTGTATTTAAAGATGATTTCTTTAGAGGGAAATTAAATTGACTGTATTTTGCTATTGGTAGGGAGGCGTCTGAGAGGACCTAACACAGAAGACAAGTAACCAAGCAATTCTTTCACATTATTGGATTTGTAGAGGTGGCCTCCCACTCATAGCTGGGATGAATCCTTCTAGACCATCCAGACCATGGCCATGTCTCTTTGATGTTAACTGTGCCTATTTGGGCTCTATCCCAGGGAATCTGATTGATTTTGCAGAAGAAAGTGCTCTATTTCTTCCCTGTGTGCTTTGTACTATGGGGGTCTCTTCAAGATTCCTTGGAGATAAATTACCTTTTTAGGGAACTAAGACAATTTTTTTAACAGAAAGAAATAGTGGGCAGGAGTAATCTGTCATGTGAAGTGGCTGTCTATGTGAGTGCTACTTTCATTACAGATAAGATACAGGATTTAGTCAGCCTCTTTCATGGCAGCAACACTGCTCTTTTACATATGATCTTGCCTATAATTATCAGTACGCAAGATTCCTTCATTCCTGTTGTGAAGAGAAAGAACAAAAGAGCCATAATCCCATCACCATCTATTATGTAATTGCTCAAAAAGGGTCAGAGAGGATAATGAAATTCCTCTATGTCATTTTCTTATGGTGACCAGAAGTTACAGATTCATTAAAAATGTTTTAATATATATGATGGGTGGTGGGCTCTGTGAGGTTGAACCTACAGGTAAAATGTAAGGCCATCAGATGAAATGGCCAGGTGCAGACACAGCAGTACCAAAATAAAAAGAGAAACAGAAAATAACTGTGGGCAGTAGTGTAAGTAAGACCATTCTTACAATCATCCTCAAAGGCAACTTGCATCAGTAATGGCAAAGCAACAGGTACAGAGTGCTGAAGTGGCACAGACAATGTATTCAAATACAGACAGCATGCTTATATTTAATAAGCACGGCAGGTGAACAATTGGATTTGAAAGGGAAATTAAATAGGCTGACCTAAGAGCAGAGGCATTTATTGTCTAGCTCTGTGCTTTCTATTCCATGATTACTCCAAAGCTCTTTTGTAAACCAGTATGAGGGAACACATTACTGTGATTGTGCATCAGCTAAGCATGGTAGCCGCAGTAGGAAATATAAAAACATTTAAAAAAATCAAATTCAATCAGTTTTTACCTCCAAGCTTTTACATTCCCTTTTCTTCTATTCTCTTTTCCTACATGATGCCCGCTTCAAGCCTAACACCGTTTGCATTAATGTTATTTCTAGATGCCTGATATCACAATATAAATTTAGCAAAGACTAAGGGAGACAGAACTCTTTCTCTATCCCTCTCTAAGCTAAACCAGAAATAACCATTTAGCTGTAACCACAAACAACTTATTAGTCTTCAATTGCAACATAAACTCAAAAGAAAAGCAAGGAACAAAAATCTTCGAGTGATGCAATTTCTTATTGATTGCAGAGGAAAATTAGCACTGTGAGTTGAGACCAGCATCGTAACACTGAATATGAATATGAGACGTAGCCAAGGTAAACAAATACCAAGTTTCCCCTACCTGGTGAGCAAACTCCAGAAACCAGCCAAATAAAAATACTTAAAGTGGAAAAATAGCTGTCAAAGTTCTTGTGAAAGTACTAGTGAGTAGTTTCATCTTCTCTCTTGAATAAATGATTTGTAGTGTTTAGCCAGTGAACCTCACACATTTTACTGTCCCTAATGCAATTGCTAGAGACTTTCTTGAGAAGCTTCCCAGACATAAAGCCCGTGTTTCAAAATAGAATGTAAATCATTGAAACCACAAGTAAAATAAAACAGATTATCTAAGCGAGGAACAGAGGATATGAAAGCAGGACAATGGGTGTCACAGGTAATTATAAAGATACATCTGGTCCCTAGTTACTTTTGACAAAGCCGTTTTTGTGATTTATGGCAGGTACTTGTTTATAAACCTATTTCAGCACAGACATGCTGAAGCACATTCATCATTCTGCCTGGTCTTCATTATTGGATAAATGTCATTTAAACAGAACCTGAATCCAGACTTCGGCTACCTTGATATAAAAATAAAGATCTTCTATTTACCTGCATTAAATTATTTATTTCTATTGACCTACAGAGCTGGGTTGTGTTTCACAAAGGTTCTACATTTAGCCCATGCTTAATTCAACAAGGAAAGCAAATGTAAGTGTGCTCAAGTTCAGGAAAAAATGCTAGCAAGCAGTACCTCTTAATATTGATGCCTATTTTTCCTGCCCTGCAGTTGTGTTTTGTGGAAATGAAGGATAACCAGTGTGCAAATCTGAACAACTACAACTCTGGCAAACAACCAGAATCAGCTTCAGAGTGCCCTGACCCTGCAGTTGTGTCCACTGCAAAAAAAAAAAAAAAATAGGCATCCACCTGGCAACTTATTCAAGAGAAATGCAGCTAGTTTGGCCATTATGGTTGTTTTGGGTGGTTTTTTTTTTTTTTTTTGTGTTTTTTTTTTTTTTTTTTTTTTTTTTAATATGTTGGCAACTGAACTCTCAGTGTCAAAATTACGCGAAAGGATTAAAAATTAAAAGGATTTAAAATTACATGGTTTAGGCTTTTTGTGTGTGTGTTTTTGTTTGCTTGTTTGGTTTTTTGGGGTTTTTTTAATGATCTGAGAAGTCTGACATAGTGCAAATGATTTCTTGTCCCGTACAAGGAAAACATGGACTGAAGGAATTGCTCCGTTAATGTGTCATAGAATTCTGCAATCAGTTCATGTGAACAGTGCAATTTTAATTTCTTGATTTTTACACTGATTGAATATTTCTTGGTGGTAATTAAGATAAACAAAAATGCCCAGCAAAAAACAGTAAAAACAGAACACTTTCCAGATGGTTAAAATAAATATCTAGAGCCTATTTTGCTAGGAAAGGTAAAGCCACATAAGGATTTGACTTGGTTTTGTAAGTTTGAAATGTCAATAAACAGCTTGACACAGAAAAACGAAGTTGAACAATTCAGAAATTGTGCAGAACATGAAATATATACTGAGTGTTTTAGGAAAAGATATGGTAGTAGAGAAAATTAATTTTATTGTACTTATAGGTTAGCTATAGCAACTACAGGATTCTGAGACATTATATTTGCATACAAGGAGAAGTGAAAATGTGAGGAAATAAAGTTGAAAGTCTGCAACTCAACTGCATCATATTCCTATTTCTGCCCAGTACTTTACAAGTCCAAGTAGTTTCCATACTCTTAACCATTACAGAACTTAAATAAACTTAGTAGAGGAAAGAAGATACTAAGGAATATATTTTGAAAAGAACAAACAAAATAGACTTTTGGTTATGATTAAATCTTCAGAAATATTTCATCATGAAAGTCAAGCCTTACCACTAGGCACAATCAAATAAAACATACCACAATAGTCTTCAAATCAGAGCACCAATTTTAAAAGGCAGAAGATATATTTTCTCAATGGAAACAAAGCTTACCCAAATTACTATCTATTATGAAGAAGGCTTCAGTCATTTAGTGCTTAAAAATAAAAATAAGAGAATTTTTAGAAATAGGTCATTCTAGATATGGACTGACCCATCCTAATTATTGACTGTCTCTGGGGCTATTTTGCTTGGATATAACAGATTGTCAGCATGACTACTACAACCTCACAGAAAATATAAAGGAAAAAATAAAAACCTTGTTTTCCATTTTGACTTCTAAGTACTTCTCCACATATTGGACCAATACAGAGAAACATCTAATACTATAATGCTTTACAGAAAACCTTATGGACAACAATGATGCTAACTATTGTAAGATTAATTTTTGATCTGCCTAAGTAATTTCTTCACTTCCTATTAAAGACCACCTTGTACAGGTTTAACTGTTACCTCCTTCCTGTAATTTGTTTGCTGAATGAAAGTCAGATGGAATAGTGCTTAACTGGAAATAAAGATGCATAATAATTTCTTGTTTTAGCAGCACAGCAGAGTTACTTAGAACAATTATACATCATCAGATTGCATATTCAGCACATACATGCACATTGTGACACTGATCTAATGACAACCCATGCATATTTCCATAATCTCACATATATTTAGAACCATGTTATTTGCTAGTGAATATGAACAAGTAATCTTTTCTTTGTGATATCAATTTATAGAGTGTATGTTCTTTATCTGAAATTTATACTAAATCAATATGCTTTTGAAGGAACTCGAGACCTATTTTAGGAAGGCACCACTGGAAAAAAAAAAAAAAAAAAAAAAAAAGAGTTAGAATGGATATTAAGGAGCCTTGTTGGCCCTTTCCCCATCCTGGCACGAGATTGACTATATTTACAGTGTTACAGATAGACATTTACTCTATCTGCCTGTAAAGACCTCTAATATTGATGCGAAGTGGCCCCAAGCCAAAATTAGGGTCTTCAGGTCAGATTGTCTTTCTTTTCATTAAAGACAGCATGCCATCTGGAAAATTATTTCCAATTCCTACTCCAAGAGGTTTTTGTTGTTACAATGATTGCCTTGGACAACATAAACCCTCAGACAGAAAACTCAGAAGAAGCAGCTTGAAACAAATCTCTCATAAGTCCTTTGTGTCTTTACAAAGTCAGTCTCTCCCTTCAGGTTTGCTTTTAATTCAGTAGCCCAGTCCTTTCCTGAACTGTACAGTCTGAAATTAAACTGAGCAGTACACAGCTGCTCACTTCTTCCTTTTCCTCCTATTTAGAGAGAGGCATCACAGATGTATTTTTCATTTTCTGATACTTTGCCAATCCTCCACGTGTTCTTGAAAACCACAACTGCAGATCTGGAGTATCCACAGATGAAGTTCATCAGGCTTGCCTGATTTAAGAGCAGTTAAGTACTCTGTTTTGTGCTCTTTCTTTGATTAAGTTGGAAAGGTTGTTCAGTTGTTGTTTTGCTCAGTTTACTTTTTAGTAAAGGCTGATATAAAAAAAAAAACATAAAAAAATGCACTAAATTATTTCTTTTCTTAGTGTCATCTGTCAAAAGCCTTCGTTCACTCAGAGGCAAGCACACAGATTGCAAGTTTGAGTTGGCCACCACACACTCTGTGCAAGGGAGACCGTCTTCACTTTGTTACACTGCTGTATATCCTTGAGAGTGCCAGATACTCCAGCCAAATTTTACTGACAAATTCTACATACAAAGCTCCCTTTGGCATTACTGGAAGCACAGGAAGGTATGAACTGATTTTTACATTTCTAACTAAAATTGTATGCCCTCTGTAACATTTTAAATAAAGAATGGTAGCAAGATGACCTATTTTCTAACATATAGAAAGCCTCAGAACTATACATTTAGAATTCTTACCACAAAATTCTCATACACAAGCAATTTAGTTGTATGTTAAGCATTTATAAGTCCTGTTTCCTACATTTTTCAGAGATAGTTATTTTCAGTTATGAAAACTTTATCTCCAAACAGCATGTCTCACTAGAAAGAACTGCATGAGTAAGCGCTATAGACCAAAGTCACTATGTGGGATCACTGCTTCATTTGTAATGATATTTTTTTATTCTAATTTTTTTTTCCCCTGCTTATTTCATTGGATTTTTAAAATTCCCTTTTTTTTTTTTTTTTTTTTTCCAGGTCTTGCTGCAGTGGATACTTCTTTAGGGATTTCAGTTTCTAGGTTACAGACCAAGCACTCCCCTTTCCTTAAGGTTTCATGTCTATTTTTAAACCTAACCTCTTTCCAAATATCACATTTTCCACCTTATTTCTTTCAGCTTTAGCAATGAAAAACAATTCAAAAGAAAGTTATTTAATCTTTTAGTCATATTTCTGGCCAGAAGCAAAGGTTATCTAAATTTTCAATTTATCTTTGAAAGCAGAGTGCATAATTTTTCACAAGCAAGCTCACCTATATACACTTATTTAGGTAATAGGGCAAGGAATTGCAGTATATGTTCAGTGTGGGAAATGACTTAAAAACCAATAACACAATACAGGATATCAGTAGTGGGAACAGTGAACACTCAAAAGATTGAGGCTAGTTTTCCTATAGCTTGTGGTGTGGAAAATACATGTTTCAGCTGCTACTGGAATTCTGAATGTATCGACATAGAAACTTGAGCAAATCAGAGCAAACTTGAAACACGTAACAAAGAAAGGAGTCACTGGGAATAATATCTAGACTTATGATGGATTTAAGAATGAATGCTTTCCAGGAGATGACTTGCATCCCACAGTAATGAACTTTACTCTTAAAAGAGTAAAGAGTAACGAGAGTAACAAGAGCTGTCCTTTGTGGTTTAGATTTCGATACTAGGGAAAGGTCCTTCTGAACATTCTGGTATCAACATTTCCACGAGTCTTCCTCTGGAAGAATTCTCTTCAAAAGAGAAGCTGTTCCCCTGTGTCTTGTCCCACTCAGGGAATGATGAGGAAGGTGATTCGTTATGATCCTCTGGTAGAGGTCAGGGCCACAGTGGTGGTAGTCATGACAATGACTCAGAGCAACAATCTAAAACAATTGATCGGTTCTCCCTAACAATAATCAACAAACGGCGCAGACAAAGTTTTTTTGTCATAATCATCATTTTCTTATCAATTACTTTAAAGCACAACTAAGTATCAAGGAAAAGCAAGTAGAAATAGAAAAAGACAGGGGGAGAGAGATAGAGTAAGATAGAAAGCTATCACCACCCTTGGATCCAGTGATGTCTCACAAGATCAGTTCAGACCTCCACTTCATTGGTGGGTGCACACAGATCAGTATCTTTCTGCCCCTCTATACACTTGGGATATGGGTGGCATCCACAATTTCCATAGGAAGTGTATGTGGGTGGTGCTAATTTGCGTGAGCCCCTTCTAGCCTGGTGCCCGCTGTTGTCCCACTCTTGGTGCAGTCACCGTGGCTAGCAGAAAAAAATTACTTGGGGAAAAGACACTGTCCCACCTATGTAGAACTTATCTCTTCCTATTGCTAACTTATCTGCAAGGAGCCAAAGGAGGAGAACAGAGCCATTGAGAGACATTAACACTTCCTCCCTCCAGTCAGACCTTGCTCATTCTCTGTCCAGGTTTGAGACAACAATATAGTGCTTCAACTTGGATATAACCCAGATATATCAGTGAAAAAAAAATGAAAAAGTCCATTCTTCTGTGAATGGTTTGTACGTAAGAATTTTGCTAATGATGAGTTCCCATATTTCTACCCTCAGAATACCAGAGCCCTCCATGGGAATGGGGACTTCATTGTGAAGAAACAGTTATAAGGTATTCAAGCCTGGAAGTGTCTGGCCTTGTATTTCTTTCTTTTCACCTTGGCAGTGCTAGGAGCACCAGGGTGTTTAAATCCCAAACTGACAAGAACAAAGGACACAGTCCATTTTTGAGGGGGGAATATTAAGCTGCATGGTCTTAAACCTTACTGATAAACTGCAAGAAGTGGGAAGTGAAAAGATGGCTACTTAAAAATATTCAGGAAATCATCCGGAAATATTTCCATTGATATAACCAACAAAGAACAGAGAACTACAGGCAGATGTAACAAATGGAAACAAAAAGCCCTTTACAATCCAGCAGCTCTCTTAATCTGCTTGAGAATCTCACGTTAGGCATGAGAGAAAAAGGTGCAGTCAGGGATTCTGATGAAGAAAAAGAAACAAAAAAATAAAGAGAAGGCAGAGAACACAGCCTGCTACTGCATATGGGCAAAAGTTATTGTCAGATCAGTAATTAAACTTTTTACTAACTTCTCCCTGTTTGAATGGGGGCTCAAAAGTACCTATATAATTCATACGACTGTTTGTTAAGTGCGATTGGATGACTAGTTCAAGTCCCTTTTTTCTTCCCTTCATGACTTAAGACATCCTAAATGGTTCTTATTTTAGTTATGGACTTTATATCACAATATTATTTTCACTTAAATAAATGTTTAGGTCATATTTGAGCTGTGATAGATACAGGTTCTGTGTCTTTTTGGACACCTTTACTTTGAGGTGCAAGCTCTCCTGTGTGTCTGTCAGGTTCCTAATTTTAATGGGCTGCTCTCTGACATGAGTCCAAGAGACATCTATTAAGCCAGTGGACCAAGGTACTAGCTAATTGGTGTAATCCAGGTTATCTTTTGTACTGGACTATCAAGGTGATGGGGATTCTAAACCAAAATGTTTTCCTTTACACAGTCTTCACAGATCATGTTCTCTGAAAAAAAAGAGAAGTAGATGAAGACAGTTATGGCACGATCCTTGTTGGACCTACTATATCTAGAAGAACTTTATTATATATTTAGGAGGACTACAGGGAGGTGAGAAAAAACTTCATCTATCAGTGTAAAACAAGATAAAATAGCTGGGGAATAGCATTACTCAGAATAGTAAAGTCTGTTTTAGGGGAAAGGGACTAAGTGATGATGAGGATATCACAACCATGGATTTGTTTTCTGCAGTGAGAAGGAACGCAAGACTCTGTCCATGTATCTTAAGATCAAGCCTGTTCTTATTTGATAAAATTATGATTCACAAGATGAAATATTATTATGATGGGGAGGTTTTTTTAACTTGACCTTTGTTATTGCTGTATTTCCAAGATTTTACATAGGTTGCTGGTGGTGATAAATAGGATCTTTCTTTAAAACATGAATAATGGCAAATACATTATCAGCATTTTAAAAAATTATGCCAAATAGGAAAAAACTCATGGCAAACAGTCTTGGCATTTGCTGATACCTTAATCCTCCTATTTAGCAGATGATCATCCAGAAAGCTATGTAGATTCAGTTCTCCTAATTATGAAGCTATTATTTATTATATTTTAATGTCTGAATATTTAAAAGACAAAACAAAAATAAATTGAATTTTAATTGTCACTGGTCCTTCTATTCATAGGCAAAAGTCAAGTGATGTGCAGATTATTTTAGTGCAAACACAAATTTTCTAACCTAACTGGGACACTTTTAATGATACCCAGTATAGATGATGCAATAATCAGCATATGTTGTAATTTTACATTTTTTGCCTCCAGGCTTGATCATTTAATGTGAAGCTAGAAGACAAAGTTCACGATGTCGTGCACCAATGAAATTTCAATTTCAGATCACAACGATGGAGCAACTGCTTACATCTACAATTTATCTGCCTTATAGATGCAACCCAAACCGTTTAAGATTGCCAAAAGAAGGTGGGTAAATTTATGCAGAAATATTAGAAAATATCAATTACATTTCTGAAATATATATTTGCAAAATTGCATACTTAAGGACATGAATCAAAGTAAATCTGCTCAATATATGATCTACCAGAATACATCACCGTAGCTTAACATACACTGGCTTTCACAGAAGTTTCTAAAATCTACAGTTCTGCAATTTAGGAAACATTTTCATGGTAAGACTCAAACTACTTATAAAACTTCAAGAAGAATAGATATAGTAACTCTAAACTTCAGTTTGTATGGAAAACTGATTTCTGATGTAACTTGTATTTCAGAAGTGAACATAACTTATATCAATGGACAGAAATAAGACCAAAGTAAAAAATATTATTCAGTTTAGATTACATATAAAGACTTAAAGGAAATGCTTTTTGGGAACTATCTCTAGATATTCATAGAAGGTTGCTACTCCCCATCAGGGAACCAACCTGAGGAAATTAAAGAGGAATCTGAGGAATCCTCATCTGTCTTATTCATACTCTGAAGTTTTTATGAGGAATAACTTGTAAAACTGTAATTACTTGTTCAAAAAAGCATATAGAATTTAGACAACTCTAACCATAGGAATACTATAAAAATTCTGTAAGGGAAATCCTTTGTAGTCAGAGTATCTCACGTCTTTTATATTTTTATTTAATGATTCAAAGTTAGTGTGATAATCTGAAGCTGTCCAATCTCAAGGTATCCAAATTATCCATCCATGTCTGTTATACCAATATGGTCCAAATCAACTTGTACCCCATTCTAGAAAGCTGGAGAAGCCCACATTATGTGCTGTGTGTGGCAGAACTCCCAGCTTATCCAAAGGGTCACACCCTGCTTAGACACTGCTCCATAAACCATAAGTAAGGGGAACAGTAAGGTAAAAACTTCAGCTGGCTAGATAAAAAGCTCCATTCTTTCCAGAACTGCCCTTCTTATCCAAAGGGAAACACTAAAGCAGGTGTGTTCAGTGAAGTCCAAAAATTTGCTAGCACGTAGGAGGATGTGAGTTGTTTTGTGAGACATGTGATTAGATTCCTGGAAGGGTTACAGTTGTATGTTTTCTCATAAATAGTCTTACACCAGAGGATACATAGATTTTCCCAGTTAGCATACCCTGATATGTTCAGTCACAGTTGTATTTCAAACTAGAATGTTTAGATATAATTCACTTCAACAAATACATATGTACTGCCAGCGAGTGAAGAAAAGAAAAAGAAAAAAAAGCAGGGGGGGAAGGGAGTAGGAGTAGCTGTATCATTAGAAATATTTTCCTTCGAACAAGCTGTCACCACCTCTTCTCCCATTTGCAGAGATACACTATGGAGATGTATCTTAAAAATTAGTTTAAAATGTTAATGGAAGTGAAATTGGAAGATAATCTCTATTGACCACACCAGATCCTGTCAGCCTCATTGTCAAGACAAGCAACTGAGGATCAAACTGCCTTGGAGAAATAGACATCTGATAAAAAATTTAATTTATTTTGAAAATTAGGCTGAATGAACTTTGTGAACTTCAGAATACAGTCCAGATCCTGACTCCTTTTACAGCTATGCTGGCTGCACAACCTTAGAATCTAAATAGATATGCCTATAAGGGAGGTTCAAAAGAGAAAGGAGGAGCCAGCTGAGGGAAATCTCAATAAAATATACTGTATCTAGACACCTGTTATTACAATGGTGCATACTTAAACATGCATGTTAATAAGGAAAGCCTCCTGTATTTATAAAGCATAGCTTGTAATCAGACATTTTTAAATGCCATGCATTAGCTAGATTGCTAGCAAGCCAGACAGAAAAGAACAGACTGTGCAAACAGAGCCACAATGCCTTGTCCGCTTCCTTCACAGTACACTGTTAGAAAATACAGCAAGCTTTCTTCCTGTAAGCTTAGCCTTAAAAGCTAAATGTGACTCCACGGCACCTTAAATAGCCTATTTATTAACAGGAGAAGTAGATCAGAGAAAGCCTTCATACCAAACAGCCCATGTGACAGGCAACAATATCATGCACATGTTCTGAATACTCATCTGGCATTATCATAAATGGCTTCAGAAAGAAAGGCAAGAACGGCAGTGGGGTGAAATCTGCTTATTCCAAACAGCCACAGTACTAACAGCACACAAAAAGCCTGCCTTGAGTAAAACATTTCATGGAAAACATCAGCCATAGATGGGGGGATAGGATGGAATTTGTAAGAAAAGCAGTTCAGTGAATATATACATGTATTTTAAGATGGTAAGAAAAATCAGCATAAGTAGTAACTCTGAACTAGCTGTCTACATTACTCTCTAAAAGCAATCACAATAAAATATTATAATCTTAACTATTCTTGGGCTGCCAGAGAGCTCTCTAATTGGACTTTTTAAATGGTTCCGTTTCAATTAAATTGTGGAAAAAACCCCAGAATTAAGTGCTTTGCCATTTACAGTACTTGAGTGAATACAATTTACATAATCTGTGTAGGATCCCTATTAGCAGGGTTCATGGTAAGAAACCATAGTGATTAAATCATTAAATCATATCCAGGAAGAGTGAACATTCCTATTGATACAGGAAACCATGATGAGATTTTAAACAATTAGAACCATCAAGTGTTTTTATGAATAGCAAGGATTTTTAAGGGAGAAAAGTTTTTAAAATAGGGATTTATAAAGAAAAATAAAAAAAAAAAAAAGATGACACTACTTTTACCCTAATATGTTTCACTTTCTCTTTGGCTCATTAGCACTGATATAATTTACATCCACTTTTAGTCATTAAATATCAGCTCCGTACTTCAGTATTTCAAGCTCTGGTCATTAATCTGAATTCATACAACCTATTCCCTCTGTCTATCCCTCTGCCTCAAAGAGAGCACCCTTTTCAATAAATGATTTTCAAATTGCTGTTTAGATAGTAATTTCTAATTTCCATGGTTACATTACTCAAGAGAGTTACTGCTGATATGAAAAACACATTGTAGTATCACCACAGTATAGCTAGCTGTCAGATTTCATTCTGGTGGAGTTTTGGTTGGGATATATATCTTCTTCAAACCCAAGGCCAGTAAAAATGCATCCATTAAAATGTGGTTTCATCCAACAGATCTTGAAGATAGTGCCTTATTGATTTCTTGAAACAGTTCTGTATTTATTAGAATATGTAGAAAACAAGTTTATCAATAAAGCCAAATTGCCCAATGCCTTGCCAATACAGAGGTATCACTGCAAGATTAGGTTGCATGGAACACCACAAATGAGAATGGCCCTAGCTACAAGACCAGCCATGGTCATCTCACAGACATGAGGTTATAAAGCACCCTACAGTTATTACTTTTACAAGATGTATTTTATATTGATGTATTTGATAGGTATTAAACATTTAAATTCAGATTTTACACTACAAGTTTTGTTCAAATCAAAATTAGATTTGCACAATTATTCAAGATATACAATAGGTTGTACACAAAATAATATTGTGAAGAGATTTGGTCTTGCATTTTAACATCCTCATTTTCTTTACAATCCTAAACTGATCCTGCAAAAGTCTCTCTAATTTAACTTTGATCTTCATTATTGCATTTGAAACTGGGAAGCTGAAGCTTTTGCTCAGAGTAGAAAATAAAATATTGCTTAAGCTACCCTTGTAGAAGATCAGACTGACTCCAAGTTTGCCACAAAACTTAGGTAGCTCAATATGACGACATTAAAAACTGTGACATTATTGAAGATGTGTTTGTTGACAGACAAAAACCTCCTTTGAAGCGCTCATTGTCTTATTTGGAAGTCCTTCCTAGTTGATGGAACATTGCCCTGAAGGGCAGGTTCATCACAGAAATAACGAGACAATCTTTTCTCCAATGCCATAAAGAAGCTGCTATAGTTTTAGAGCTTCTCGACAAACTCATGATATTTGAAGCTTTTAACAAATAAAATTGAAATAACAGTGATATTGATTATATTTTTGCTTTAGAAGAGAAGAGTGTTGTTGTGATTATGTAAAATAAAGCTATTTTAAACCTAATGCTTCACAAATTTTACAGAAAAGATCCCTATAAGAAAATATTTTAATGAAGATGATTTCCAGCATAGCTGAAGAAGATTCACACCTCCATCTTCAGTAGGTCTTGCATTCTTCTATTAGTGTGTTAGTTCTTCTATTCTGCATTTTTTTATTACTGTTAATTAAATCTGACCAGTATTTCCTTTTGCCTATCAGGAAAGACTAAGGAAATTATGAAAACATTTAAAATGTTGTCTTTTTTTTTTTTTTTTTTTTCTTCCTGTGGCATTGTCTTTTTAAAAATGGGCAAAGTAGGCAGGAATATTTTCTTACAAATATCTGTCTGTGGACACCTGTCTAGCTCAGGTTCCTCTTCCAAATGTTTAAAAGTCAAGTTCTGAAGATTACTCATCTTACATGGTTTCAGTCATGGTAAAGACCTGCTGTGCACAAAATGCACAAAATTATATTCCAGGTACTGCAGTTAAACTCATGTCTAGAAACTGGTTAGAAAATGTCTGTCTGTGAATATTTAGACTCACTCTGACCATTGCAATTAACTCTTTCCATAGCTAGCTGACAGAATATTTTTAAAGTATGAGGATTCCAAGGACATAATGTCACATTCTTTACACCAAAGTTTCTTTAATCTGTAAAATTGTTGTTCTTTTGTCATTTTTAATAAGGTGATATACATGAAATGGCCAAACAACCTCACCACTTCTGCTTTTCAGCATCTACATTTTGATGCTTCTTGACTGTACTGGTCTCAGGATCAGTGTCACTGGTAGTGGACATATGGAGTTACCCAATACCTAGCTCAATTGATTCTCGAGCAGTTTTAAATAATTTGTCTTATCTAACATTGCTTCTTGTAAACTCAGATGTCTTATAAAGTGATACTTTAAAAAGAACAAAAAGAAAAGAATAACAATGACTATCAGTAGGACCTGCAATCAGTACTGAGCAGATCCATTTTTTTAAATGATTGCATGTACAGTACGTCTCAAAGTGAACAAACTGGTACTGTGAACCAAGAGCTGTGTTTCACTTACTGAAAATCATAGTCATTAGCAGCAAAAAGATAGTGTATTATTGATGAATACCCAGCTAAAAAATCTAAGCAATACTTCAAGCAGGTACTTAAGACCACGACTCCCTTCTTTAAAAGTAACAGGTTATTTTCATCAAGTCACCTACAGGAAGGGAAACACCTTTTTCAAAGGTCTCAGATTTACACTTTGACATATAAAGCTCTAAACATTAAGGTAAAAAAAAAAAAAATCAGTTCCAAGTGACTGTTTTGGTTTGTACTGATAGTGCTAAGCCTTTGTTTGGAAAAGGGAAGGAATTGGGCAGGCCACAGAATTAAGTCCTTTCCTGGAAAGTAACTCAGACTGGTGAGCCATGCAACTTCTGTGTAGAAGCTCACGGACTTCAACTGGATCCAGGGATCACCCCATATTCAGAGACTTATTGAAGTAACATTAAGTGAGGGTTGATGATGCCTCCAAGCAGATCTAAATCCTGCAGACTGATAAGAATTCTTTTACATCAAAGTTCACCTTTTATTCTTTTGAGGTTACTGACACTGCTTAGAAACATGCATTGTGTCCTTGTTGAGAACCAAGATGTTCAGTATCTTCTGAAAACCAGGCAATCACAGGTAAAGTTCTACAGTAAGATTATTTTTATTAATTACTTCTCTTCACATAATCACACGCTGTCCATAGAGAAAACAGAGAGCTTTTCTTTTTAATTGAGTACATCCTGGAGGATGTACTTCATAGACACATTAAAAATACATAAAAATCAGTTAAAACATCATTATTTGGAAGGGGCAACATAATATTTGAATGTAAATTGTTTAATCAAGAGAAATAGGTTTCTTTTCAAGGGCTTTATAATCCTTGTTATCACTACATTAGTTAAATCAAAACATATCCTATAAAGAAATCATATTATCTGCATCCTGAAATGTTATAACTGTTTTAATTTAATCCCACATTCTGGCCAATGAGCATGTGTATAATGCACCACAGAGATTACAGAACAGACTACACTAAAAAGCATTCTGGTCATACAGAAAATTAACCTAAGCCATTATTTAGGCATCTGAAATGCTTTTCAAAAGAATCTTCTGTAACCTTCCCACCCCTGGTTCTTCACTGAAATGAAAGCAGAAATAAAGAATTCACCAAGTGAAAAGCAAACAATAGTACAAAATTTAGTACATTCTGCTGGTTGTGTAATTTCCTTAGGAAAAAAAGTCTCTGATACAAGGGCACTGGTAAATTGCATTTCCTTTCTTGTTTACGTAGTGAATCATAAACTTAAAAAATGTATACAATTACAGTGTATATGTAGTAAATACTATAGAGTATTTAAGGATTTTTATTGTGCTCCCATGATACAAGTAGTCATTTCATCCCATTTGTTCCCAATAGAGGTAACTTGCCTCTGCAGACAAAAAAACTGGAAACACCACTAATAATTGATTCACTCGAATAGAAAATAAGATGATCAGAAGAAGCCTAAGGGGGCAGGTAAACTTAAGATATGAATACTTCTACAGTTTTAACTGTTTATCAGTATAGCTTTGCTCTCAGTGTGTAAATCTGCATTTTTACTGATTGAAAGACCAGTGAAATAGTATTTGCCAACTGCCAAAATAAATATTTCCATTCTGATCTCCATACAGAGTAACTCTGGAGGTGTGTGTGTGTTTATATATACTAATATATACATATATTCCTAAAGAGCTGTCATTGTAACTGCATATTGTTTTCTATTTCTAACTCCAGACTCCAGTGAACTATTTATTAATGTATTTGACAGAATACCTGTTTAAGATATAACAACATATATTCTCTTGAACCTTTTTAGTGCATTGGGAAAAGAACATCTATACCTGTGCACACACCTACCAGTAACCGTTTCTCACTTCTGGTTCTCTTCATGCATATTTAAAAAGCCATTCACCCTGAGTCCTCCATTGGTAGTTACCTGTTAATAAACCCTAAATTTTACTTTTTTTTTTTTTAAAGTATCACAATTTCTCTTATAATTAAATTATTTTGTAACTCTTACTGTGTAATTTTATTAACTGTTAAGAGCAGACGGCTTCAGAAGACAGCCCTTTTGTGTATTTTCTCTAAAATTTGAATTACAATCAAGTTATAAGATTGATTTGTGCTTTTTGATATTAACATACAAAACTAATTAAGCAAAAGAACCCTGAAGAAACCAGTATGCTTTCTTTCACATAAAAAGCATATTTCTGTGCTTGAAAAAACAATCACTTGTGAAGAAATGGGAAGCATTAGTAGAATTACTGCTAAAGAACTACAGAATTGCTTGTAAAGTGCTTTGACTGTCTGAACAGCCAGTCATTTTACTCCATACATAAACAAATATGGGTTTTGTAAACTTTGGAAACTCTACACTTGAGGGAATCTACTTTCCTAACTCAGTTTTATCAAATATAGAGGTTTGTTAGATACAAATGAAGCTTGAAAATGCTTAGCAATTTGCTTGTCTTAACATTAAGATCGTGTATTCAAATGGCAAAAAACTAACACTGGGGAAGTCAGAGCAGAAAGTAACTCTCAAAATGCAGTACCTTAGCAGAAAATACTAAGAAAAATCAAATTTATAGCTTGACTGCAGATAAGAAACATGAATTCCACTGGAAATAGGCAGTAGACTAGATATGGACTGAGAAATTAAAGTGAAATATCACCAAAGCTAAAGGAAAGCTCACAGGGACAGGCACAATATAGCACAGAAGAGAGGTCACACCATACTATAAAGGCAGAAATGAAAGATCAAGTGTTAAAACAGCAAGCACGGCCAAATACACACTGCTCCTTGGCACAGAGCAGAAGCCCAGACAGTGCCATTTAGTGGAATTTCAGTGGTAATGGGTTTAACTATAGAAGAAAAGTAATAAAGAAGCCAAATACTTTCACCTAGAACCTTCGACTAAGGATCACTCTGAGTTGTCATATTTTACAATGACCTACTTCTCACAACATTCAACACAGCAAAGGATTGCTTTCTTCAGTTAACGTTGCCGATCTTCACAGGTAGGTATGCCAACGTTAGTTTTGAGTTACCAGCAAAAGGTCAAATCTCCACCACTAACAAACAGCTATTCTGAATGAGACATACATAAAAGCAGGTTCGTGTTTGCTGACCTCTCCTCTCAAAGTGACCAAACCAAACGCAGCATTTTGTAGCTCCTTTCCATCACCACCACTCCCTGTGTACACAGCAAATGACTGACCCTGAATCTGATAGCGTCCATCACCTCTCAATAAAGCAGACCCATACTGGAGCACTGTAGACCGAAACCAGGTATGTCTAGAGAAACTATGAGCCTCTAGAAACAGCAGTCTATCTGTAGTCATAAAGTAGCCTCACTATGAATTGTACTCCAAATACAAATGTTTACATATTAAGAATTAATAACAAGTTTAATAAATATTTTTAAATTATTCAAGAAAAAAAGAACCTTGTCATCACCCACAACAAATTGATTACTTATAGCAAATATAACCAAACAGATCTTCACAGCTGGCATAAATCATTACATTACCATTAACTTTAATGGCAGAGACTTCAACTTCCATTACTGGGATCAAATACAGTTAATATACTTGTCACGCATGATATGTCTCCTCTATACCTTTCAAGTAAAAATATTCAGCCCTGACTTCGTGTAAAACATGAAAATATCCAAGTCTGCAATTATGAAATCAAAAAGTAGCAGTGCAAAGGAAACGCAGAAGCAAAAAATAAACAGCTTTAAAAGGGGACGTCTTATAATGCAACATGTAATTAATAGATTTCGTATTTACAAATATAACAAGCACCAAAGGAGTAAAAAAACATATGGCAGTTTCTTCTTTGATAGATAAGAACAAAGAAAAGAGTTAGTCTAAGCCTCTTTTTCCTCTGCTCTCATCTTCTCTCATCCAAGGTAGGACTGAACTTGCTTTCCTTTAATTACCATGACGCCAGATGAAAAATAAAATCAAATCTTTGAGACATGAACAAAGCAAAATGCGAAGGCAGCAAAATTGCCAAAGTAGGTGCAGAGCTCCCAGAAAAGAGGAAAACACCCCAGAAAAGGCGGTGCGAGCCATGACTCACCCTGCAGGAGATCAATCGGCCTTTGCCTTGAGCTGCTTGAGACAGGAATCTAACGCTGTGGCACCGTCAGCTGCGGGAAAGCACCTTGAGGAATAAATAAAACAAACCAAACAAATAAGGGCATACTAAAATAAACTTTATTCTGGTGTTAAAACAAACTGGTATTGTAAATGGCTTCACTATCACTAATCTGAAAAAATATTTATGCACACAAACCAGGGAAAATACCCTGGTTTTGTTTTGTAGTTCCTTCCCAGAAGTTTTCATTTTGTTTTTAACTTTGAAAAGACTTGAAGAGAGTATTTTAAGAAGAAGAAATAGGAAGGCACAGCAGCAAGCAAGCTCCTGTCAGGGCACAGTGGATGCCGGCGGCTCCCTGCGGGAGGGAAGAAGGAAATAATAACATGGCTGCAGGGCAGGGACAGTCCCACAGCACCTGAGAAGGGACCAGGATCTGTGAGTGATGATGGCAGCCAGGGGCAGCCTGGAATTACAATCCACAGGCACCTCCATGGGCCTGAGGCAGGGCTGTCCCATGGCAGGTGGAGTCAGCCACAGCCTGCGATGGCCAGGCAGGGCTGCAGGACAGGGTGGGCTGCTGGCTTGGGAGCAGGGGTCAGGATCAGTGGGGCTGGAGACCAGGACCTATGGCATCACCAGGGCAAGAACAGGCTCCTGGGCCACGGGCAGGTGGTGGTGGCCAGGCAGAGACAGCCAGGCCCAGGAGTGCCCCCAGGGCTCTGATGCCCCTAATGATATGAGGGGAGGGGGCAAGGCCAGAAGCAGAGCTGTGGCAAACCCAGAGCCTACCCCTCAGTCCAGAGTCTGTTTTAAAAGTGTACTGAACAGAGACACCTATTGCCCTGAAAAATGTGGAATGGCCTCATCAGGGGAGCCAAAACCACACATGCTGCTCAAGAAACTGAGAGGAGGGGAATCATAGCCAGGCCAGGCTAAACCAGCACAGCCAGGGTGCCCACCCATGCCTGGCTGAAGCAGCACTGGGGCTGCCAGGCTGCCTGCAGCTGCTGTCACAAACCGACCCCTCAGCTAAACTCCACGGACAATAAAAAGCTTTCTGAAAACACATTTTTTGCAAAGCTGTAAGTATATCAAAAGAATGCAAGAGAAAAAACCCCATGATTTGTTAGCAGCTGACTTCCATTTTTTGAGAGGAACAGATGTTTTATTGTAATTAAAGCTCATCTTTTTTTTTGTACAAGGTGACCCTTGGTGCACACATCTACTCCAAGTAAACAAGTCTACTGTATTGCTTTCATACAAGTGTTGATGATACACAGCTTTCCTGTAAATCTAGCTTACACGCAAAGAATTACTTAAAAAAAAAAATCTCTATTTCAGCTTATATAGCTTTTTGTTCTATTGCTTACTCTTGCAGCTAAGCCCTAAATAATTACTTTTACTTGGTATGTCTTGAATATTTATGGAAACTTCATTCCTATAATATAAAAATGAAGCATAGACATCTGAGATTAGTAACCAAATGAACCCAATGTTGAGTTGATTAAAACCTGCTTAGCAGCAGTGTACAGCATTGTCACACTCATATAAGCAATTTTACATAGTTAGAACTATCCAATTACTTTTCCAAATATATTAGTGAAGTGTTGTAAACAGTGCAATGTGCTAGCTTAAACAACACAGAGTAAAATATATATACGGTTAACTAGACCACAATTGTCAAGCTCTGGCTCTCTTCTAGGAATTATCATGTCAAAGTCAGCTCGAGGTCAAGTTCAAGAGGGGACCGTAGGATGTTTGTAAGTGGGAACCCACTGGCTCACGTTTGTGAACACAAAAACCTTGAGCAGATGCAGTGCAAGAAAGAAACAATGAATGTCACCTTGTAGGATAACTCTTTTGTCCCACCAGATTATTTACCCAGTAAACCAAGATGCATGTTTCTGAATGCTTATTTATCTCACGATTTATTTCCTTGGGCCTTCAAGTTTTCTGTTCTCTTTATATAATTATATTCTTCTATGAAGGCTTTAACATAACTCAAGAGGAATTTCTGTTCTAACAAAAAGCCAAAATTAATGTAAAAAACACACATCATGTATTGTTAGCAAACTAGCAAGACTTGTTAGGCAAGTGATAAACAACCACATCTGTAGACTAAATTTAGCCATCTAACCGGTGTCTATACAGCAGGATAAAGATGCTACTATGGATGACACCTGCATGAGAATCAGTAGAAAAAGGACACTGACAGTTTAGTCATCACCAAAACTACCAACAGAATAATACAAACCTACAAATTTCTGGGGCTGTGGCATGTTGACATACCTTTCCCCCGTTTAAGACAGCTCTGATTAGAGGCAATTATCTGTAGACAATATCAATCTGTTGATTAAAACCTACATGTCAGAAAGTACAAACTTGACTGGGGATGTATGAATGATTCATTATCCAGATGAAAGGAGAGTGGTGCTTGACTGGGTACAAACACCACCAGCTTGTTTTCTTCCAGTTTTATCACTTTACCCTTTTATTTTAGCAAGAATAGCATAACAAAAAGGAGTGGCTTTCTTTCTTGCTTTCTCCTCTTTAATCTTCAGTTGGAAGATGGCTGACAGTTTTCAAATGAAGAGTTTGTTACATTTAAGTCAGAGTAACAACAGTGAGAATCCAACTTCCTTTTGTGATAACAGGAAAGTTTCCAACGTTTATTTAGTGATGGAATAGGAATGCTACTCATTTTATTTAATGGGTTATCTGGAAGAAATTATGCAACAGAATATTTATTACTCTCCAGAAGTCTGCATCTTAAAAACCTTCCTTCTGTTTCTATATTAGTTGTCTGTCTGAAGTTTATACATCTTAAATTACTTAAATGTTAAAAGGCAATAAATATATGTTAAATCATAAATATTCAAGTCAACCCTCTTCTGTGTGCCTTAGCCTTCTTCTGCATCATGGACACTGATTTGCTGTAGCAGACTTCAAGACAGCGAGGATTTTTGCTTTGGCTTCAGCGAACACTGAGAATGCTCAGACCAATGCTTCTGCAACTGAAGTGGTTTCCAGTGGTTTCACTAATGAATTCTTAATACAGTTTAGTGGAAATGTGCATTAAAAATAATATTCAGTTTCAAGATTAACATCAGAAAGGAATAAATAAAATGTTTGAGTTCAGAGCAGAGAAACAAAGGTGACCAACATTTTTACTTATAATGAAAGATTAAAAGAGCTACTGAACACAGACCTCTACTGAGCAATAATATAGGGGTTATAATGGTAGTGTAACTTTTCAATAGCAGTCCTTGGAGAGTTTAAGGTAGCAAGGAGGTCAATTAAGTATTTAAAGCAGCAGAATCTGGTAGTAATGAGAAAAATCCAACAAAAAGAAATTCAGACAATACTGTGAAATAGAGTGGCCTCACTCATGCAATAACCTTCTAGGGGAAGGAAAAGAGACAGGTGAAAAACCCACAGCAATGAAACTTTCAAAAGTAGGTCTGAAAATAAAAAGTAATGAAAAATTCCCTATAAGTGAACCTACAATTAAGTCACACGTGTATCTATATTCCATGGTTGAATATTCTGTTCTATTGTTATTTTAATACCCTTTGTCAACGGTCTATCATAATACTTTAACTTGTGGTGTCATTTTAGAAAATGTACCTTTTGTAAGTATCTCTGGGAATAACATTCACCAAAATGTTTTCAATTTGCAATCTAACAAATATAATTTAAATGTAACTCTTTTATTCTAAAATATGGTTAATCTTTAAAAAAGTTTATCTTCCAGTTTTAACTCCAGAAAATTTTCTTAACCTCTAAAAATATCTAATCCTTCAACTGTCAACGGAAGATGAGGAAAAACTGTGTAAAAAGGTAAAGCTGTGTTGGCTATTTTGTTATCGGCAATTCTTATTTATAGTCCTTCTAATCAACATCACTTAGATAATTGCTTTTTGCTTCCAGAACAGCTCACTGAACTACAAAATGTCTTAAAATCTTATGCATTCCAATTCTATATTTATACAAGTAGTATAATGCGTGCTGTAGACTGACATATGATAGCTCCTGTAAGCAAAATTTTACAGTGAAGATGCACTATTCAGAACTAGGCCTCAGAAAAATCCCGTCTTTTACAGGTAACAGCTTCCCATGAGTCCTCATTAATGCTAAAGCATAATGGAATTCTTATGGAAACTTGTAAAAACAATTTAAAAATAATTCAAAGTTATGGGGTACTTAAAGTGTTCCATAGTAAACTAGTAAACCATATAGGATAAAGGATAAAGAGTAAACAAGTAGCTTTTTGTTGCCTTAAGAAGCCATCACCTCTGAACTTGCTAGATCCACTTGAGAGCTTTTAGCTTGACAACTGTGAATTGTCCATAACTGCACTGATCCCACCATTTATCATTAGGAATTCAGTTGCAAATGGCTGACTCAATGCCTAACACACTCCACCTTTCAAACTGTGTTTAGATGAATGCATTTGTGTTAGAATGAAGAAAACAGATAACACTTTTAATAATATCAAAATTTAAATGTTAAAAGTTAACAGCTATGTTGTGTAGCTGCTCTTTTGATTTTACTCTTCTACAATGTTATAAATATTAATGAAATTAAAAATATCCGAGTTATCAACTTGGAATTTAAATAAAAAATTATTTTGGTTCTCTTTCCTTAATTACAGATAAAATAGAAGTTATCTTCTAATAATTCCTAATTATAGTGGAAGGTCCTATATAGGTCTCCCACACAGAGAAGTAATAATTCTAATCAAATTCCTTTCTTCACGTTATAAGGTGTCAATATGATCTTGTTTCTGATGAAGACATGAAGCTCCAAAAGTGCAAAAACAAACTCTGCCTTATAAAATGAACCAAAAAAGAACTTCTTAGAACCAAAGCATCATGTCTCCTCATGAGTGTCTTTAGAAGTCAGACCCTCCAGTGAGAACAGATCTTTAGTGTTTGTCTATAAACTGATTTTGGAAAGCAGTTATTAAATTATTACTAAATACTAAGATTCTGTGTGACTGGATGTACAGTCACATCATAAATAACATTCTGAAATAGTATTCCTAGATATTATTATAGAATATGTGTGTCGTCATTAGAGGTGGTCAGGAAACAAGGAGAATAACGAAAAATAGGCAGGTCCCTACTGAAATGCATATTGAAATGTAATTCATTTTTCAATTTTTATTTTAGCACAAGAAGTAGGTGTCAGAGACCAGCACATAGTCTGCAATTTAGTGTTCATCTGTATAATAATGGTCTCTGTGGTCAGCAGCTTCAGTGCTGGATCATAATAAAGGATGATGTCTAATAATCATCTCTTACCCACTACCCAAATGGCAATTGCAGCCATTGCCTCACTGGAAACTCCAATCTCTTCTTTATTTGGTGCTAAAATTATTAGCTCTTTCAAAAAGTTGTAACATGGATTAATCAATACAAAAACTGTTTATATAGTCCTGATAATGGTCCATTATCCCTTAATCTGATTCTTGAGCTTTCTCAGGGTATGAAGGGTTTTTTTTTTTCTTTTTAAATAAATATCGTATCTTTAGTAATGGCACATGGTAAACCTAAGTAGGCTTTCTCCTCAAGCTGTATTAGCCAATTCATTTTGTCTTTCATGACAAGATTCATTTATAGAAAATAATTATATTCAGGAAAGGGAACTAATAATGTAATAACATGTCTACATAATACAAACAAGTTTAAAGGGAAGCCTGACCTAAGAGTTTGCTGAAATGCTGGGATTAAAAAAAATAAAGTCTATTTGGGCACGATAAATTATACCTTTTACTAACATGCTTAAAAAAACCCGGGGAGTGTTAGAATCTATTCACAGTTGTGTCTAGGAATGTGTATGGATTGCAATTGGTATTATATATTACTCTGTGATAACTTTGACTTTTGAGTTCAACTTGATGGTTATCTTTGCAATTCTGTGATTAATAGTGTAACACGAAGTCATAGAACAAAACAAACCAAAGAACCTGACCCAACCCCTGCACACTGTGGGGCAAAGAAAAATGAGATTAACAAAATAACTCTGTGACAGGAATCAGGCAGTGATGACCTCCATATGCAGTGAGTTCTTGAAAAGGTGCACTGAAGATGCACTGCAGTTTCAATATGTAGGGATGGCTGTGGAAAGCAAAATTAAAAAAATAACCAACTGTAATTTAATTAACTGTTGTAATTTCTTTCAGATCCTTCTTATTCCAGGAGCAGTGTGCTGCTAATTGGGGCAACTATTTCAAGTTTTACAGTCTTCTTTTGAGCAGAGAATAAATGGACTTACGTGAACATGATTAAACATTAATTTAGAGAAAAGGGAAACCAGCATGTGAATTATTTTTTTTTCAGGAAACTCAGATCAAACTGACTGCTCAGATCACAAAGAACAGTTTATTCCTTAAGAATTAACCCAAATAGTAAATGAAATTACCAGAGTAAATTTTCTTTATGCCCACATCATCATATTTCAAGGTTCAGTGCCCTCTGCATAAAATCATAAATATCTTTATCGCAGACTGAACGTTGCTTTGATAAATAGCACTGGAGGTTGTGCATCATAGTGTAACACATGACATAGCCTTGATTTCCTTGGAAAACTCTTAAAACATTTTTTGCTTCATCCCTTCTGTATTTAGCAAAAACAGGCAGGGAGAGATAAGGAGGAAAGAAATAAATATAACTGGGTACAAAACCAAAAAGTGCCAGAAACCTTACATCTAATTTTTAAAACAGCTTGTTGGATTAAATATCTATAATATTTACAGGCTTCATGATGATGAAATGTCTATCTAGTTAATCATAATTTCTTTTAAAAAGTCATATATTCATTGAAAGGAGCTGCTATGGGATTTGCATGAAGGTATGTATTGGTAAGTATCCAAAAATCTGTTCAGTTCTTGCATTCAGAATGGTTAAGAGGTATAAAAAAATATGCCTTACCAGTGAGAGACATTTTCTGAACTATTAGTAAATTGTTCAAACACATAACAGTAAGAGTATTGTGATTAAAATTTCTCAAAATCATAGAATGGTTGAGGATAGAAAGGACCTTTAGAAGTCATCTTATCCAGTCCCCCTGCTACAGCAGGACCACCTAAAGCCTGTTTTTCAGGACACGTCTAAACAGCTTTTGAGTATCTCCAGGGATGGAGACTCCACAAGGTATGCAAACAACTTGTTTCAGTGGTTGATCAACATTCATGGTTTGTTTGTGGTTTGGGGTTTTTTTGTGTTCTGGTTGGGTTTGGGTTTTTGTTTGGTTTTCTTTGTTTGTTTTTCCTAGGGTTTTGGTTTTTTTTCTTACATTATCTACATAGCTAATTAGAACAAGTGCTCTTTCAAAGGTAAAGACTAAATAGGGTTACTAGGATTCCTCTTATCTGTTCATTTGGAAAGTCGAATTAAACTGCTGTAACATGAAAAACATAAATGTCTATAACACAGGATGCTAAATGCTCTCTCCTGCAGCAAGAAATAGTGTCTTTCATAACATGATTCAATGCCTAGTTTTAGGTGACAGCACCACTATTAATTGGAGAGTATTCTAGAAGCATATTTCTCTACTTCATGTAAGCAGGGGCTAAGCAACTTGCTGAGCATTCCAAATACCTAAAATTAGGTCATCTGAATACACTGCAATGGTAAAAGGAGACTGAAATAGTATGACAATACACCTATGGCCTTGCTAAACAACTCCAGCATTCACTATAAAGCTATTATATAGACTATATGTTTATAGGGCTTTATTCAACAAAAACTGAAAGAAAAGATTAGCATGTGTTTATTATTAGAATTAATAAAACATTTCTTATTACAAGTTTGTTACCGTCTACACGCTAATAGCTTCCTTGCTACAATGGCTGCTCTTACAGGTACCACTTTAGGGAAAATTATGAAGCACGTTTCTGCATTGAAGCAAAAAAAAAAGTGCTTTTTAGAGTTTACATATTTATTTACTTGTGCATCACATGTAAGATTGCAACCACATAATTATTATTATTGCAAACCCAATAATCTAACATTGATGACTTTCCTTAAAAGACCTTTCAGTGATGAAATACATACTGTTTATTGTTAACTTATAAAACCGTCCTTCTTTAACATCATTTGACTTCCATTTTCTACTCAGATTATACCAAGGCTCTCTTCCTTGCTTTATATACTAGATGAATTAAGAATGTATAATTATTTTTAGTGATGATAATCAGCTGTGATTATTGACCAAGTCTAACCATGATTATGTCAATAACAAACATGGCAAAACACAATTAAGGCCAGAATAATATATTTTACAGCAAGCAAGAGCTGAGTATCTCAAATCAATTTCTACTAATAGCCACTTTAACAAAATAATCAAAACTGCTTTACTCATATTTAGTATTCCTTTCTATTAATTTATCTTAGATACTGTTGTTTCATAAGCAATGCTTTCAAAGGAAAAAATTTACAGTTTTCATTTATCCAGTCAGTGTCCATAAAAGTTCACGCACAGACAAACTTCAAAAGACATTTTGAGATAATTGGCCATAAATTAGCTAAAATGATAGTTTGCTTGAGTAAGTCTCTGTAGGAGAAAGAATACAGCAGTTGAAGGCAAGAAAGCAGATCTAAATTCAAGGAAATTCCGGGAGAAGAAACCCTAAAACTCCCAAGAGAGTCAAATCCCAAGCATTTAAGTTCTGTCTTTCTGGTGAAAAAATGATTCCTGTGTCCTAAACATGTTTATATGAGCATAAGTGAAATATTCCCTCATTTATTCTACTATGAGCTACCCCTACACAGACCTTGAATATGCAAGAGCATAGCTGGGAATCTAAGTCTTTTGCTCTCTCTATGTCACCATACTCTGGTGGGGTCTTTGTTTTGTATGACAACAATTTAGGGTGGATTTTGTTCATAACAGAAATGTTATTTTGTTCTAATTTCTAACAACATTCCCAAAGAAAAGAGACTATACATGGCAACAAATAAAAAGTTTCTCAGTTGGTCTTTGCATCTGACATTCTGTGTTTTGTTTTGTTTTTTTTTTTTTTAATATCTGGAAATTGTTTTCCCCTCTCTGATTCACCATGGCAGCATGAAATGAAAATACATATTAGACACACTGAGGCTGCTGCTGCATGTAGGAGGGAGATACAGTGAGAGCGATGATGAGCAAGTGGAAAACAGCATTTGACTTCAGTCTCTCACCGTTTGTGCCTTCATGAATACTGCTTAATGCAAACAAACAAGAGCCCATACATGTACAGCAGACTCATTGATTTAGTCCTAAGAGATGAATGATCATTTGCAACTGTGCCTACTTTTTCAACATTAATAAATCATTAAGTACTGTTTCTGGACTTCCCTGACCTTACAGCGATTAAATAGCTGATCCTATTGTACCATAGAGCACTTAAATTCCTTAGAATGAGCATTAGTAAAGATGGCAAAAATGATGCTTTCCAAGTTTCATATACATTTAGATTATATGTGGATTCCAAATAAATGTGGGATGAGACAACTGTTAAACTCCAAGTATAAGAATCTAAAGCAACATTTCTTACTCGGGCTTCCAAATCAGCAGCATTAGTCAAATGGCCATGACAGGGTAGCTTGTATATAGTGTGGGAAGCACTAATTACAATAACTCTAAGATGGTAATTTTTCAGTTAAAATCTTACTGGGATCTTTTCTCTAAATAGAGAGCATTTCCCTCTCATTTCTAGAAAACTGAATTATTTGGAAAGAAATAAAATATTCTTTCCAAAGTACCTTTCCCATCACTATGGAGATCATTGCTTTTCACAATCATAAATTTTCTTAGTTTCTCTACATTGCATCTAATGAGAACAAGAAGAGATGCTTTTACCCTCAGGTAAGTGAACTAATATTTCACTGATCCTAAATTTTTGATATAATTATTTGGTAATTTTTGAGGAAGAAAAAAAGCTGACAGAAGTAAAAATGTGACTTTCTGGTCAATTCTTTCAACATTAAAAAGAAATATACAACCTAACATTCCAAACTGAATGTATACGCATAATCACCAGGCATGTTATCATCTAGCAGGGAGTAAAATCTGGGTGACCTCTGCAATTCTTTCACTATAAATTTAAAATTCACCAAGTATATATTAGGAAATGATCAGCAAGGACTTTGCTATACACCAACTGGAATAGGAGAAGACAGAAAGGAAGGAGGAATGAAAGGTTAAAAGAACAACCTCATTGATAAAGTCTTGAAAAAACCCACCCAGAATTGGAATATAATTTTTGAGAAATGTAAGTGGTGGAGATAATGTCAAGACTAGTTACAGCCTTTTTTTTTTTGCGCAGCACAGGTGCTAGGACAGAAGGCACACAAAGTGGAACACGGAGCAAGTCAAATTCCAGGAAGAAGAGGCTTTTCATCGCTGCATGTTAATCCATTTCTGGAAGGTGAGGTCACTCTTAATTGATTCCTGTTTATCTCAACAATTAGATTCTCTTGGCCAAATGCAGGCTGCAAACACTGTCTGAAGCACTCACAAAAATCACACTATTAACTCACAGAATTACACTTGTCTTAAAGCAAAGTGTCTTAATGTGACTCAGATCTAGAATCATAGTTCATTTGGAAAACTATTTCCTAAAAAAACCATTTCAATTAATTATAATTTTAGGTCACAAGTTATTTGGTTAGATTTTTTTTTTAATGAAACAGCACTGCAGGAAAACAAAAATCCTTAAATATTCATACCATGCCACATTTTTTTACATTATGTATATTTAGTAGCACAAAACTCAGAGTATGTTAGGTATTATTTGGATGCATTGCAAAACACCATCGCTGTTTAGAAAAGCTCTCAGTCTGATGGGAATAAAGGATTCCTTATTCCTCGAAATGCCTTTAGCTACTCTCCCTGTTCAGCAGCATATTGCCAACCAAAATCTATCTGTGTTTGGAATTGGACACCACAGAAAACCCACTGTTTGGAAAGGGCACCAATGGTGTCACTGAATCAGCTTCTGGTAAAAAGGAGGAAATTCTTTTCTAGGAATTACACTTCTGTGCAGTTTTCTCAGAACATATAATAGTTATAACTCATATCCTAGAGCAAGGAAAATCTAACTTTTTGAAGAAAGTTCTGTTTAGGTTTTTAATATTTACTTTTATAACTTTGGATTTTCTTAATAACACTTTGTAAGTTGCTAGGCTTGGACCTGTGTAAACTCTTCTCTGGGCTTCCTTTTTCTCTTTTCATCATATGCCTTATGCCTTTCTATTCAAACATTGTGTATAGCATCAATATGTAAAAGCCTATCATAGATGACACCTGTTGTAGGCCATTGATTCCAATTAGGATGCATGTGCTTGACAGCAGGCATTTGCTGTAAAGTCTACAAGACCTAGAGTCTTTGGGTGTTGCATGCTGGTTTTGGGGAAGGTGATGCATTAATAAACACAGGACAGAAAACTGCCACATCTGGGTGTTATGATTGACCTTGCTCTTCATTCATCTTTGATAATATTTAAGAAAGATGCCCTATGACTTTGGTACACTTGCAACTCTTGATAATATGCCTGTTGGACTTGGAATACTATTTAGCTGTTATTGGCAGTTACTTTGAGATGATTTTCAAAGATGAGCTTCATATTTTGTACTTTCAATCTGTTAAGAGTGCTCCTAGAAGAAAAGTTGCCAGAGATAAGGCCAAGATAAATCTTTATTTACCATAGAGATTTTCTGAGTTAATTCAGAAAAAAAAAGTCTACTTTTTTATTCAACCCTCACTAGGAATCATTTTTGGGTAGCATTAAGTAACATTCTGTGTATTAAGCTTTACACAGTAGGAAGTAAAACATTGAATGATGCTGTGATTTATGGTGCAAAGCTAAAAATATTAGAACCAGTGATTATTTATTTATTTTAAACTAACTCTACAACTCAGGATTTATCTATTTTTTTAAACCTTTTTAGGAAATTGAAACTTCTATTTTTACGAGAATTTTAACACTCATATGTATAACTGTTTTCCAATGGTCTTACTGAAAATATTCCAACTTGATCAACCTCAGAAGTTTATTATTACTAGCAGCTTGATTATATAGACATTGTAATTAAAGTTTAACCTATTTGTCTTCCTGTTAGTGGTGAAAAATCTGTTATTCTCAAGTCTGATATACATTAATAATTTAAGATTTTGTTCATGATTTTGGGAAGAAAAATGTTATGTAGGGAAAAAATTGAGAAAGTTGTGAATTTATTACTCTCTCATCTTCAACCTTTTCTTTACGTAGCTAAGTCCACAGAGATACTTCTGAGAGGTATCCTAAGTACTACTATACCGAGTAGAACTAAACTGAAGAGAATTTAATTCATCAGACATTGCACACTTGCAGCCCAAAAGGCCGGTCGCAGCCTGGGCTGCATCAAAAGAAGCACGGCCAGAAAACTGGGAGAGGTAATTCTGCCACTCTGTTCTGGTAAGACCCCACCTAGAGTACTGCATCCAGCTCTGGAGCCCTTAACACAGGAAGGACATGGACCTGATGGAGCAGGGCCAGAGAAGGGCCATGAAAGTGATCAAAGGGCTAGAGCACCTCTCCTATGAGGACAACCTGAAGGAGTTGGGGCTGTTCAGCCTGGAGAAGAGAAGGCTCTGGGGAGACCTTATACTGGCCTTCCAGTACCTCAAGGGGGCCTACAAGAAAGTTGGGGAGGGGCTGTTCCCAAGGCATGTAGTGATAGGATAAAGGACAATGGTTTTCAACTAGGGAAGGGCAGATTTAGATTGGATGTTTGAAAGAAGTTCTCTACTGTAAGGGTAGGGAAACGCTGAAACAGGTTGCCCAGGGAGGGGGTGGAGGCCCCATCCCTGGACACATTCAAGGTCAGGCTGGATAAGGCTCTGAGCAGCATAACCTAGTTGAGGATCTCCCTGCTTACTACAGGGGGGTTGGATTAGACCTTTAGCAGTCCCTTCCAACCCAAGGCATTCTATGATTCTATGACTTCTGTTAAGCTTGCGGAATCAAACAAGATATTCTTCAGGACAAAGCCCTCGCCTTTTTTGAACAATTTTTTTACTATTTTAGATTTCATAGGTTCTCATAAATTAGTTGGATTTCTAAAAATGTATCCTGCTACATTACATTACCCTTTATAAAAAGATAATCATGAGGCTTGTTTTCCAGCACTTGCTTGGATTATACCATCACATTTTTATTGTATCCTTATCGAAAAAATATATCTCTAAGCCCACAATAATAATAAAACTGCATTATTTATGCCACGCATTCTGTTTATAGGGAAAAAGATCAAACTACTCTCCTATGATAAACTGTCTCATATTTAGAAGTACTGCGTTTGCAAAATCACAGAGCTAAACTTTCAGGTCCTCCTACTCACGGGAGGGAGGTAATCTAATGTTATTACTTTAGGAAAGGTTTCTGCAAAATATCTGAATCATCTCGTCTACATCTTGAAAGTAGGCAATAGGACTTTCCACATGTTCAAAACGACATTAAGAGTTTCTGGATTTTTCTGCAATTTTAATTGAGAGCAGTGTCTCAGACACAGACTACATCTGTGATGGTACTACTTTGGTTTTACTAACCCTGTAGCAGCATGCAAAGTAGAAACAGTAGCTCCAGTTATGGGCTTTCCCTAATGATGGGTAAGATTTATAGTTATCAAACAGCTGTCTCTGGTAAAAACATCTATCCTATATTAATGACTTAAAACCCAAGACTAATGCAAGCTTGAGCGATTACATCCAAAGCAAAATACTATTGAAGTACTTCACTGTCAAACTTACTTTTCAATTTACAGAGACATTACTTTAAGGTGATAATGAAGATTTCTCTAAATGGGTCACGGGGCCTCAGCCGATCAAATTCTTTCTTAATAATTTACTTGGGGTATATTTGGTCTTTGAACTTCAAATGAAATAACCAAGCTGTGATAAGCATAGAACATCATCATCTGCTCTGAGAATCTGAGCAGAAATGTCCCAGCTGCCCCTACTACTGCTCTTCGTGCAAGTTCCTTTCTGAAAATGAGTTGCACCAATGATGGCAAAAAAGCACAAACAGGAACAGAAGAATTTTTATACTTAAGATTTCCACATGGGTTTTAAGAGTGAAGTAGAAAGCTATATTTATATAGTTCTAGGTAAACAGAAATATAGAAGAAAACTTTCTTTCTAAAAGTTTCTTCAAAGACAGAAGCAAGGCTAACATGTAGCTCTGAGATCCCAAGGTAGGCACCTGTGTGAGGAGGGTTAAGCCCCAGTGTTTGTTTAGACATTAAAACAGAAGTCCTACATATCCTATATGTACAATTACAGTTCTGGTTAGCAGTCCAGTTCTAAGTACTACCTAGCTTTTATCCTCACTCTAATACAGAATCTGCATTGATAAAACTGAAGAGCCTCAGATGAGGGCTAACCTTAACATTAGTAGATTAAGTATCATCTTAACAGCAACTAGTGACTGCTTTCTATAGCATTCTGAAAGAGCAAATGCCCTAGTATTTGACTCTAACTAGATTGTCCTAAGTGCCTGCACTATAACTTGATATACAAAGGGTTGCACGAACGTGTACTTAAGCAGTTGTATTCATTATACATACAGCAAAGGTATGAACTGGAATTCCACTGTGGGATGTTCAGCTTGAAACGCGTTAAGAAAAAATAGTGAAATGCACAAAAAAAAAAAGTTGGAAACCTGAGGATCAGAAGGACTCACTAACATCTGGCTGATGTTTGGGTCTGCCTCATAAGGATCATTGTTGTGTGATAAAATTTAGATTGTTTTAGTCAGGTATACAATGCTCTGCCTGGCCATTAAGATGCTGGTCAGCCAAGACTCTTGTGCTAAAGCTCAATAAAACCAAGCTTTTATTCTAATTCTGAAAATTCTTGTGAATTTAATATCTTTTTATAAAGCAAAAAGGGTGGTTTTTGTTTCTTTTTGTTTGTTTTTGTTTTGTTTTTTTGGGGGGTGGCACTAGTCTCTCATTTGCTTTTTAGGGTAAGTTTACAGGGGGGAAATTTTTGATAAGTTCAGTGTCAGGGCTCTATTTACATTTGGAGGAATTCTTTCCAAGCTCTGAAACATACAAAAGTGATATACAAATCACTTTGCAGCTTTTACAGATAACTGAAGGGCAGTAGAATAGAGAGGACCCCTTGGAAATAATTCACATGGGGGAGAGCATTCATCTTAATAGTGCTTAATCAGGAAAACCAGGACAAGCTAAGATAATTCTGCTTTACAAGGTTTTTTTTTGTTTGTTTGTTTTTTGTGTGTGTCTTGATCTGGTTCACCAAGAGAAGGCAATTTAATTTTAAAGGATCAGAGGTTTGGTGAGATAAATACACTCCTAGGTATTTAACAGAAATAAAAACATAGGTGAAAGGAAATTTACTTGTAGTTTATTCAAAAGTGTTTGTAGAAAGTCACCAGAGAAATGTTTATGTTGGACTTCAATTTATTCTAAAACCATAGAGTCTACCAAAATGATTAGGAAGGGTCCTTGCTAATAGTAAGGGCAGGACCATGGTGTGGTGGGTGGTGTTGATGTCAATAATTGTACACAGTGGCCAGAACAGCACCATTTTGGTGAGGATACTAAGAAAGCCTGGGTTTTGCTTAGTCAAACGGGTACTTTTCTTGATAAAGGCACTCCGGACAGTAAGGAAGATTTCCCATTTGGGAAAATGGCCACTTGCCTGAAACATCTCAGAGGTATGCTGACAGTCGGCTGTACATGCAGGTTTTTGGGAACACTGGAAATCAGCAGCTCAGGACTTGCTAATACAATTTATGACCAGGTACTTGATCCACAGAGCGTTGCTATATGAAGTAAGACTGAAAAAATACCTCTTCAAAATACTTCAGGTTCTGAAACAAAGCCCCTCTTGGTGTAAGCAGCAAAGTAAGTTACAACTGGACCTTAACTTGGATTAGAAGTCCAGACTAAGCAGTAAAACTGGGTTAACCATGAACACAGAGTCCAGCAAAGCACTATGAAGATGGTTAAGGAAGAGAACTGAGACAATTTAACCTGGGCAAAGGAATTTCCAGGGTGATCTCAGCAAGACGACAGACAGGCTCTTAGTGGTGTGTCCACTGACAGGACACAAGGCAGTGAGCATAAACAGTAAATTACTTAAACATAAGGAAAAAGCTTTTCTACTCTGAAGGTGGGCATGCAAAGAGACACTCTGGAGTTGAGTCTCCATCCTTGGGGTTATTCAGACCCCAACTGGAGACAGTCCTGAACCCTCCGTTATAGCCGACCCTGCTCCAAGCAAGGGGTTGGGTGGAGTGCAGAGGTCCTTGCCCACCTCAGATATTCTGCCACTTTGTGACAATTTCAAGTGATAGTGGTCTGGAGTTCAGAGGAAGTAATTTTTTATGCTGAATTAAAAGCTACTCTTCCGTACGAGTATGAATCAGAAGTTTTCTCTCGAATCTTTCACAGATGTTCTTATTCGTAACAACCTTAATTTGCACTAGTGTGGGTTGGTTGCAATAAGACTGGTCAACTTGACAAAAAAAAAATCAGACGTTTTTCTCCAGACTGACCTATGTTAAGCAGTTAAGTGATACCATTTCTGATCTGCTGAAAACTTCCCATGCTTCATTTTTGTTCCTTTGTAAGCCCTAACATAGTTCCCTTTTTTTGCCAACATTAGCTTCTCAGTTTGCTCCGAGCTGTAAAAAACAAACGTCTTGCTTTGCCACTGTATTCAGAGAGAACCAATTGTATTACAACACAGTTACTGTATGCTAAAGCTATTGGACTGCTGTCATAAATCTAGTCGTTTCACAGATATGGCAGTGGGTTAGAGAAGCAATTGCCTATGAAAAAAGCTAAGTGTTAAATGACACTAGAACAAAGCAGAGTAAGACGAAGTTGGTACTTCAGGGAATTTTGAAAAGGATTACAAGAAGCATTGCCAGAGCTACAGTGCACCTTTTTCACAGGCTTCTCACTCAGATCCTCAGCTACATCCCTTCAGCACTCAAATGTATAAATGCCTGTCTGTACATATTCTCTGCCTCATTTTAGGATGAGAAAACAGGTCTGATTGTAGTACCATCTACTCAGGAATAAAGCAATTAGAACAGTCATACCTGTCAAGAATCTTTTGTTTCTGTAAAAGACCATTTCTTATCAAAAATTCAATGAAATGAATGATTCTCAAGGGTCTGGCTAGCCATATCTAGTATAAATAAAAGATAGATATATAGAACAAGCATCAAGGCATGAAACAAGAATAGGCTACTGAACAAAAGCTCTAATTAGTAAGTCTGTGTTTGCTACTGAAGACCTGCATTTAGTAAAAGTTTTAAAAATGAAAGCAAAAATTATTTCATGAGACCAAAATGAAGTCAGAGAGGTCTTGGAATACCACCCTGGCCAGCAGTATTTACATATCCAAACTCCCCAATATAATATTATAATATATAATATAATGCCAATATATAAGCAATATAATGCCAGTCTTTATTGTTAGAAAAGTATCTGCAAGCAATCAGAAAATCACAGCTTCTTCAAGTCAGGTTGTGATTGTCATGCTGATGAGAACTGGATTTAAAAGTGTTTTCTATACAAATAAAGAGATATGTTAGAATGTAATTACAGAGATATTAAGTATTTGCATGAGATGATGTATACATGCTCTATAAACCTAGAATCTGCTTTATTGTGAAAAGTCATGGTAAGCCATTCTGCAGTAAGCCAGAGATCCCATTCAAAAATTCAACATTCAGTATTCTTAAGTTATCAGTCAAGATATTTTCATAAAAGATCTTGAAAGAACTACCTTGAGAAATAAGCATCTAATGAAAAATCTTTTGAAAGAATATTGGAGAAATGTTAATTCATGAAAAGAGAAACTGTGTCAAATTTTAAAATATTTTCATTAAAAATGACAATTTTAATGCATTTAATGCTGAAATAGAAACATTTTTGTTTTATCAGTCCAGATTTTAATTCATCTTATTTATCTTTGGTCATTTCTATGCAAGGCAACATGTCAAAGGATTCAAAAAACTGACATGAAGATAAAAAAGGGGAAAACCAAAATCAACAGGAAAAAAAAAAATTCTCTCCTTAGAGGCCTTTGTCTACAAATCTCTTCAGACTTTTTTTTTCTCATGGTGTGAGGTGGATGGAGGTATGTGTTTATTTTTCTTTCCAGGTGTAAAACAATAGAAAAGAGTTTGACAAGCCTCGATTATTTCTTTTTCCTCACCTACTCACCCCTAGATTTCTATACTGATTTTTAGAGTCAACAGTGTTGTTATGAACCAGAGCCACATTATTCCTCTTCCTGAGCTATGTCTTTTTTTCCCTTAAGCTGTCTTCATCTAACTAGAGAGCAGAGACCAAAAGCCACGAACAAAGAAGTTCTACATTCAGGCTTTCTGAGCTTGAGATGATACATTTTTCCCCACATCTGAGTGCAAAACAATGATAATTTCCTATGCATGGAGCTGGGTCAATAGAAGAAATTTAAGATATACATGTGCAAGTCTGGGAATATTTAATGCTAAAAAAAGCATCCCCCCAATAAAAAAAAATCAGACTTTCAACTTGAGTTATATTTACAGTTGCAGAAAAACAAGTAAACATTAGATTACTACTTCCTAGCAATAACCATGCTCACCAACAAATATAATGAATATATTTTATGACATTGCTGCTGTTGCATTTGTCTTGGGAGCATTAGAATGTCTCTATGAATTTTGTAGTCACGTCTTCACGTGAAGAAGTAATTTATGGCCTAGAGAAGAACGTGAAAGAGTTTAATAAGATCTAGAGCCAGTTTAAACTTCATTGGAAGAAACTGCAAATATTTAGTAGAGCTTAGTATATCACCTTTTGGATACACACACGCATAGGTCATTACGGCGGATTAAGATGGAGTTTTACTTTCATTCTATCTATACACACATGTTTTTCTGGGTAGTACAGAGGACTTAATTTTGTTGATGAATCAGTAATGTTTAAATATATGATTTGGGAATGAATACATGAATACATCCAATTTATTTTTAGGGAAAGGAATTCAAATGGATTTTCTATAGTCTTATTGCAAGTGACTCATATGTTCTCCAACAACTACGTGCAAAGAAAATGCCTTTAGAGGCTATTCTCCACTCTCATTTTCTCCTACCACTTTTGACAAACGGTGCAAAAAGGGATTTGGCTCAGCTTAAGCCATAAACTGTAACAACTGGTTTTGCTGTCTAAAGATAATTAAATCCTGCCAAAGTGACTATTACTATATTATTCTATTTCCTCTGTTTTACATCCTTCGTAATTCCCTCACAAAATTCCTATTTACAGCAGCTTTTGCAGGATGGAATCCCATCTTCCTGCTACATATAATCCCTATCTGCTGGGGTTTTCTGGTGACAGAAAGCAACATGTGAAAACTCACTCACAGTGTTTAAGCTAACCATTGGTACCTCCTTGGATAAAAACTTGAGAAATAACAAGACTTTTCTCCGAGCACCACATGTTCTCCTTGAGCATGGCTTCATCCCGTTCTTTACTGATAACATGCATGAATAACCTGCTGCTGCTACATAATCAATGGGTCAGATACCATACAACAAATATACAAGTTATCTCTAAGAAACCTCTCAAAGAAGGTTTACTACAGTACTTTTCAGGCTGCTGACCCATTCTTCCCCCTCCATTACTTCAGCACACTCAAACACACCATTGCATAGTGGAAAATGCCAAACCATGGTCCCCTGCCCCTGGTTCACACGGGTCTGCAGTCACTGCACCTGCCTGGAGGGAGACCAGTGAGAAAGAGAAAACACCATCAACTAAGCTGCTATACAGGAAAAAATCTTCCTGCGAGATCCAGCCCAGAGTACTGTCAAGTGAGTAAAGTAATCAGGAAATTTATCAGAGGTTGCCATCTCCGCAGATCAGTAAAATGTAAATTTGTCTGTACTACTCCATACACTGTATTATTCTTTCATTCATGGGTTTCTTCATCTTGTACATATTTCACATGTGGTGAAAACCATAAATCTCTAACTTGGCACATATTGCTTTGATTTCCCGAAAAAGCATAGGATGACAAGACACTCTCCTCCTATCCCACCATCATGAAGAAACCCACCTCCTCAGTGAAAACCCTGCAGCACAAGGGTCCTCTGAAGCACTGAGATGGTGAAGAGTGGGTTTCAGGCCACAGGTGTCCAGCATGTACACCAGCACTAAATCACAGCAGGAGTTGAAAACACAGTAAGGAGCCACACAGCAATGAATTAACCAGAGATGACATGAAAAGGTTGTACTACTGTTCTGTCTTGAAACATGCCATTTTTGTAAATGGTACTATTTTTCCCAGAGCCAGCTTAGGTATCTCTGCATGGGCTTTTCCACTCCTGTGGAGACACAGGAGCTATCTCAGAGCAAATTTGGATGTCTTGAACTGATGCCCCCTGAGTGATTTCAAGTTGAGCAATGGTATAGCTGAAGTGTGCTGTCCCTGAAGCTGGGGAGTTACTCTCCGCTCAGGGAAAGATCAGTCTGCAGGCAGAAGTGCTTTCTTAAAAGCCTTACCGCTCTGCTCCCACCTCTAAATAGCCTTCACAGGAGACTTTGGTGTGTAGCAGCAGTGGTCTTCCAGTAACCAATTTTCTTCATTTTCATTTCACTGGCTGGTGAATATTAAACCACTCAGATCACGTTTCTGTCACTTCAGGAATGAAACTGTGACTTTTCTTTTTAGGCTGCCTTCCAAGATTTTCACTGTATAGTAAATGGTGAAGGTGGTGGGCCAATAAAGTCAGATGTTAAATTAAACTTCAAGGTTTTCTTGTCATCATGGTGAGTTATTTGGAAACATGCTTCATTATCTCCATCACTTCCCAGGGTCTATGCTGGGAAAGAAAAAGAGGATCTGTAATAATGACCTGCCACTGGTTTTGTTTTCCTTACTGCCTGTCTGCTGCATGTGAACATAATTTCTGACCATGATATTTCTTTAAGATATTCCATTCATTTATGAACATCCCTGATCATGGATCCAAAGGACCAAAAAGATTCTGCTTCCCCTTGGCTACAAAAGAAAGAGGTAACACAGGAAATCTACAGCTAATGACATTTGCAGAAAGTTAATTTTTAGAGATATACAGGGGTTTTTTTTCACTAGTTGCAGAAAATGTGGCATTTTAGCAACAAAAAGTAAAGTTTTAGCAACGACAGCAGATTTTACAGATATTAACAGAAATTTTGGACTCAGTCAGTCCTGTCTTCTTATAGCTGTGCCTAGCAGGGAGGGAGGGGATTTAATTTCCCCATACCTGCTGTTGTTGAAGATTTGCTTCACCCTGTCATGAATTCATGGGGGAATGCCTTCAAATGGCAGCAGGCTCAGCCATCAACATGGACACTGGGGAGCTGAGTTTACTTCAAGCTTTTCACAGAGCAGATGGCCCCATACCTTTCTACATTTTATTATCTGCTTTAATACAATATAATATTATCATTTATAGGTTAAAGCAATGAAAATTTATAATAGCAAAAATTTTGAAACAATAAAATGGTCAAGAAGATCTTAATGATGGGATCCTTTCTGAGTCAGAGGAATTTGGGTGCTAATTAATTTAATCAATTTACAAAATCCCAGTGTCAAATGTAACAGCTTGCTTTGTTTTTTAAAGAGGTAAACTAGGACACTAAACACTTAAGTTTACCATCTTCACAGGTATGTACTGGTTAAGTATTTACCTGTTTATTTTAAATTAAAACTTATTATTCATAAAATAGGAAAAGGAAAAAGAAATTGAGTTATTCCGTTGTGTTATAATCCTCATACAAGAATTTACCACATGGAAGTTCATGGCAGGAAATTTATGCTTCTCATCATTTATTTTAGAGTAAGAATTATGGGAGCAATGAGCGTAATACCACACAGTTCGGGAGTTTGGGATTTACAGGTTCCACCAGGTAACAGAATATAGGAAGGAGAAATCAAGTGATGTCACTGGTGAATCAGTGTTCACAGAGCAGAGGCTAGAGTATACATTATAGGGGCATGGATTGCATGATGGGAAGGATGTACAGATATATCATATTCAAATATAAAACATTTTAGTGTTTTGTCTTTGCCCCGACACTTCAGTGAATTTCTACTAAAGTTTTGTGCCTACTGTTACAGTAGCTATGAATTATAGCAGCAAACCATGGGTCCTGTCATATCATATTACTTTGGTCTGACAACCAAATCATAAATCAGATTTTTTTTCCCCACTTTGTTACACCTATTGTATACGATTTTTTTATTTTTACTTGACCCTTCAGAGCTGTCAAGCAATTTCAGAGACAATTACCATCATTATCATATCCTATGGTTAATTCCTCAAGGTTAGTGAGAGGCTTCTTCACCTGGCTGTAACAGAGCTTTTCCTGCTGATGTTGTGGCTCATATCTTGGATGGACAGTAAAATCAAGACAAAGTGGTTGAAAGCCAGATCTGAAATTACAGTTGGATGCATACAGAGGCAGGTGTGCACCTTTCGGTCTTTTTCAAAAGTTCTCTTTTACTGTGACCTAGCTTTTAATACATAACAATTTTTAAAGGTAGTAGTAACTATAAGCTGCAGTTTAAAAATTGTGGGTTTCAAATAAGCAGACTCCAGCACTCATAAGTACACATATCAAAAGAAAATTTGGAACCAAATAAAAATAATTTATCTGGTGTTTCCACAAAGGTTTGTAATCCTTCATTAGGTGCATCCTTTCAGAATGAAACCATCGCTATCCGTGACAAAACAACTCCTGGTACAAGTTGGGTAAGTCTACATGAACACAAGTTGCCCTGATGGCAGGCTCTTGCTAAGGCTGTCGTGGAGTTCTACCCCTACATAACTGACTTGACAGATTTATTTCAAAGACACAAAGAAAACCCTAAACAAGACAAACTGGACCCCTCCAAAAATCAAGTATGGCAAGAAACAAATTTGTACTTAGTAGATGCAAGTAAAATCAGCAACCATCAGCAACTGAGATACACAACTAAAATAAAAGGTCACTCCAGTAATGAAAATCCAGTGAGAGCCAATATGTCACCAGTACATGGCCTACGACTACAAAGCATCTTCAGCCAAGGCTTTTCCAGCTCCACCACAAATCCATTAATTTCAATGGAGCCTGGAGAGATGAAAAGGAGATTAAAAGTAGACAAATATAAGAATAACAGAGATAATGAGGAACAAGGTAAAATATAAAAAGGAAAACAAAAATACTCTGATAGCACAGAATCTGTTTCCAGGTTGCTTGCTTTGTAATTTTTATTTCCCAACTGGATTCATATCTAAGGTATACAGATAAAACTTCTCTAACTAAGAGTTAGTTAGGAAGAGGAAGGTACAATAACTCATTTGAAATCCAGCTCACAAGAAAGTGTTTACTACCTCCATTGTTCTCAGTTTTAAGAACATGATTCAGTCAAGTCTATAAGTCATCTGGCAAGCTCTGCAGTAACTTTCAAAGGTTGCTGTTGGATTTCTATCCCTAAGTGACAAAAAGCTATCTTAATCTTAATGCAATTAATTATGTGCATCCAGACCCTTTTGAGAGTTTTTTAGAAGCACAGAGAGACCACATGAATAGCATTAGGGTAAACAGACTGACAAAATGGACCTGCCCATATTGCTTTCTAAAACAACTTTTCTCTTAGCATACCTTCTCTCAGAATTGTTACAAAGGTGACCCTCTTCCTGTGCTCCAGTCAAAAACGTTCAAGAGAGACATGCTTTGCACCACAACTTCAGGTTGAACAGCAGAGAAGATACCCGTGGTGCAGACTCAGCCTAGCTGGCAAATGCAGTTACCTGTATGTCTCCAAACATTCAGCTGTGCTATGACAGAAAAATTTAAACATCTGAAAGAAGCCTGTAACAAATAGTTAACCTCTTCTTTTATTCTCCATAGCAGCAACACAAATCTTTTGAGATACATCACTTAGAATTTGCTTGAATTATTCTGCACAGTCTGTATCTAACCCTCCTTGTATGACAGACTTGAGAAATTAGCAAAGGAAAATCCATTTAATGTACTGAAGGATGCCATGGGTCCAAGTAGTCATGACCTGGCACACTGAAATTAGAAAGCCTTGCCTTTAAAATGAGAGTGCCTTGAGTTTAAGGTCAGGAAATATAAAGCAGAAGAGAAATTTGCCCAGTGCAGTCTTGTGACAGTGAATAAATATGTATCATGATTGAGGAGTTGAACGAAATAGAATAAAGCACAGTAAAATGTTTATGTGAAGTCTAGAGGAAAAAAAACATTTTTCTAAAAAAGTTGAAAATTGCCATGCCAAAAAAACCCAAACAAAACAACAACAAAAAAACCAAAACACACACACACAAAAAGAAAAACCACACCAAACAAATAAAAAAACACCCCAAAAAAACCATCCCAAAACAACACAACCAACCCAAACTTGCTTCCATTTGACAATCATTAAAGTGTACAGAACTGGTTTAGTGGACATTTTCTGCTAGCCCTTAGTTGCAGAGTGGCTGAGAAAATCACTGTGTGACCAAAACTGACAACACAAACACCAAATGCATCCATCCCAGGGCCCAAAACAGAAGAGCAGCAATAGGACAACATCAGTTGCAGCTGGACTTTATCCTTTTTTTCTTATAAGAAAAGTCAGGCCCATGGGATCAGATGCTTCCTGTTTGCCCATGACCCTTTCTCTAATCCAAATGGTATTTAGTACAGCTTTTCTATACGTGAGGTGGTGTAGTACTTTATATACAGTAAAAATATATGGAATTAAACTAGACTTCCAGACTGCTGTCTGTCACAGAAAAAGGAACTGTTTGTCATCACTATGGGAGGATCATTTGCCTATGATGACTCTCTAATGCCTTTTTTTCCTACTTTTTATTCTAAACATTTGTCAAAGCAAATATGGCAGAGTCCCTGGGTTAAACAGAACAGTGAGTTTTCCCCCCACTGTTTGAAAGGTAGTATTTAAATTGCAAAGAATGACAGACGTTATTTTGAAAGAAATATACAGAGAAATACAAAAGCTTCCATGTCTGCACTTTCATTTCTTCCACACCACAATAAAAAACAAGAAGTCAAACCCTTTTGCCTTCAAACTAGACAGTTAAATGCATACAACTGCAGCCTGTAAGTGGCTTAATCATGCAATGAAACTGCTCAATATGTTTCAGCTTCAGAAATCATAATTTTTTCACCTAGTCAAAAGCACAATTGCTTGCGCATTTATAGTGCTCTTGAGCAAATATTTCATCACGTACATTTCCTTTGGAAAGGGCTGTCCAAAAATCTATATTTAGCCATTACAAACATGCTAGTCTTAATCTTCTTGGCATAAGTGTAGAAGGTTGTCATCTCCTGAGAATCAGATGGGGTTTTGTCGCAATGTTTTTTCGAGTGATAAAGAAAAACTGTGGTGTCAATCTAGCATTGAACTAACAGAGTGTTAGCCACATAGGGAAAAGACTTTAAACATTCATTAATATTTTTAAAAAGGGTCAAGAAATGCAGTAAAATAACTGTGCCTGAGGTTAATTTATGTTTTCACAACTATATACAGCAGGGTGACTTGATAGTTGGTTTTCATGTCCTAGCTGCGAGAACAAATCTGGTGTTTCAGTTTGAAAACAAAGTGTTCAAGTACAACTCAACCATTCATGCAAAATGCAGTACTGAGCACTTCAAGTGCCCAATTAGTACTGCTGTCCCTGGAAGAATAAAAATTGAATACCTTGTGCACACTTTCTATATATAAGAAAAGACCATAGAAAAAACCTGGATACTCCTATAAACTATTACAATCCCTTGAGATAAAAATTCCACTGAGTTCAGTTGTATAACACCCGTGTGATAGCTCATATGCTCACAGATTCCATGTCCCTTGGGTGTAGGTAGGGCACAACTTGGCCCAAACCTGAAATTATCAGTAAGGAATACCTACTACTCTTTTGAAAATGCATTGTTTTTGTGGAAGCAATGTCTAGGACAAAGTAGTTGCATGTGACTTTTTCCATCAGATAGCAGATCTAGTGGTTGTGACCAAATGGAGGGAAGCAGAACTAGCAAGACAGTTCTCAGTTTCTCAGGACTGGGGAGGGCAGCCAAATTCCCAGGTTACCTTACAGGTCTGTGAACACTTAACAGTTTTCATTAACTGCTCTGGTTGCATTAACTCTCCCTCCTCAACCCTTGACATTAAAATATTTCCCTTTCATATAAAGTGTTAGATGCAGAAACATATTTAAGGATTCCCACAGTTAAGATCTGCATCTTTAAAAAATTATATCAGTGTTTATGAATGGGAAATCTCCTTTTCTGGGCCATACAGTGCATTATGTCTGCCTCAGCACCTGGGTGTCTTTTTCCAGATTTGCTGAGGCACACCGCTGTTGTCTGGTTATATCTCAATCCATCAGCTGCTCTAAAGCACAACCAGCCCTGATGCATGGTGGAGTTATAAGAAATTAAATACAAAGTTCTCACAGAGATGTTAAGATACACATTTTTAATTCACACAAATCTTTGAGGACATTTGTTTTTCAGAGAAAGAACTGTCGTCTTCAGCTTAAACCTGAACCTAATCAGCTTAGGATAAGCCATTCCTAAAATCATGCCTAAAGTCAAGCTGGCCCTGAAGACACCATACTCTGCCTGCTTGCCACCATCATGGCAGGTGATTAGTAAGGCAATGTACCCTACCTCTAACAGTTAACTGCATTCTGGGAGCAAGCACTTCTACATCTGTCAGCATGACATAGGTGATGAAGACAATGTCCACATGTATCATAGTGTGTGGACATGCTCTTTTGGGTGTAACATCAGAACCAAAAAAATTGGAGATGTAATAACCTGCTATAAGCAAAGCCAATCATGAAATAGCAACTAAAATGGCAATATTTTAATGCCCCTTTACAAAAAATACTAGCTTCCTTTTTCTCCCAGAATTTTTCTTTTTCCTTTTTTTTTTTTTAAGAAACCTCAGCTTCAGAAAAATGTAATCTTTTTAAGTACCTCACCACAGAACTATGACATGATAATTTATATGGAACATTAAGCAATACAGAAGTTATAATGGGAACTTCTCTACTTCTTTTGTCATCTCTTCTGTGAAGCTGGAAGACAGTAATTTTAAAAACCCATGAAGGTAAATACTTTTTCCACTCAAAGCATAATAAGCCTATGAGATCTTATAGAATGAGTATCATTGAGGCCAAAAAGCAGTACAATTTTTGAAAAGAGAACAGATGTTTATTTCAATAAAATGAACTTCTAGAGGTGCTATAAAAAGATTCTTAAAGTAAAATTTTGGAAAGGATTTCATGCATTGTATCACAAGATAGGGTAGTGACAAATATAGAGAAGCAGCAGACAAAAAATATTTCTTGTGAAAGCAATTATCACAGTGTTTTTTATATTTTCCTCTAAAGTAACTAGCACTGGCCACTGGCACAGAAAGATATTAAATTAGATTGATTTCTATTCTGCTTTAGTACAGCAATTTCTTCATTCCATTTCCCTTCACCCCTTTCAGTGCTGTGCATTTTACTCAAAAAACCACCTTTCTTGCAATAGCTAACTGTAACATTAAGCTCATGTTACTCCTACCTAGTCAAAGAATGTCACAATTTTGATAGGGTAGAACACTAATGAACTTAGAGTTCACACATTAAAAACAATAAATCAGGTATCAAGAATGACAAATACTAGGGCAGTTTAGCATATTTTTCCTTTTCTGATTTGCCACATTATTAATGGTTTATGTTGATTCTGAATTTGTCTGTGTTATTTTCCCCATACCACACAGTGGACATCTGCCACTGCCAAAAGGTGTCAGTGCTCTGCAAGAAACAAGGAAAGACAGGACTCTGCCTTTCCCTAGCATCTTTTTTGTTGTGGTGGAACATCAGGTAAGGTGTTAGCTGCACGTCTTGGTCACTTGTTAGCTTCAGTGGGCATTTATGTCGAGCAAATGCATTTTCCATCAAATGGTAAGAATGTATTTATCGGTGCTGCATGATGCCTGGTCAAGTCATTATCATAGGAAGAGCCATAAAATGTCCCTGAAAGTAAAATTCTAGAGACTGTGGTCAGAATAGGGAGACAACTGACAGAAATTGATCCAGGTAATAAAAGTTTACATACTTTTCCATCCTAAAGACAAGATAATAGCTGTTTATTTTTGTACACTTTGCATCTAATCTCCAACTGTGTAACAGCAGCCGTGGGAGCCTCAGAGAGGCTGCTGCCCCCTGGATAGGTGTAGTACCATGTGCTACAGGCAAGTTATACAGCAGTTGTTTCCCTTCAAATCATGCTTGTTCTGTACTGATCCTGAAGAAAAGAGCTCAAAATCTCAAGTAAAAAAACATCACTCTTGCACAGCTTTGACTCCGAGGTTATATTTGCCAAGATAGGGCTTTTAAACCTTTTTTTTTTTTTTTAACAAAAATGCAATAAAAATATACCACATGTGCTTGCACAAAATAAACAATCCTCTTACTTCTGCACCCTCGCATAGCATTACAAGCCAGGGTTATAACAATCAGACCTCAGACTATTAAAAATTTCTTCAACCTTGTATCCCCTTGGGGCTTCTTTTATATAAAGCCTTTGTGTAGTTGAGTACAGTAACTGAAACGGTTGAAATCACTCAGACTACAGAGAATAATATTTTTATTTTAATCTTTCAAAAGGTCAGTAACACTGAACAGGAGTAAATTCCATTGCTAAAAATGCATTGTCTGTCACGTGGCACACCTTCCTAGCTGGTTTTCTCAGTCTTTAGGTCTGTTATTTGGTCCAGGAATTTTGCTGCATGGGACATGTTAAGTTTATTTTTATTTAGACCGTATTTCAGGATTTGTGGGAAGCAATGATACCTCTTTTGAAAGGGAGACTTCTCCCCTCCTTCGGTGATACATAAAAATATTTATGTACAGTAATTCTAGTAAAATATTCTTTTTTCCATCCTGCCTCCCCACCAAGTCACAAATAACAGTGTTAAGCAGAGTACCTCACCAGTGTGGGAAAATCTCTGCAGTCAAAAAAGAATACAAACTGGGTCCTAGTCCAGTCTGCTCTTAAATATCTGAACAGCAAAAGGAGAGATTGGACTTCCAAGTATTTGCCTTGCTTGGTAGTGTTTTCACCCCAAACAGCTAGAACAGCTCACAGCACAGGCTCCACATCATAGCAGAAGGTTCAGTGTAACTGTACAACAAAGGCTGTAGGGCAAGTAGCCAACCAAAATGGCACCTCTGCCCTGTTCCCCTTTCCCATCCGCCTTCTATCACTCACTTCCCATTGATTCCTAGGATCAGACAATCTCAGTTCAGCTGGCTGATGTAGTAGGATGATATCCTTGTCAAAATCCACGATAGCTTCCTACCACAACAGGAAGCTGAAGTGATTTTGCTCCCAGCTGTGGGACAAGGGGCAGCAGCAGCTGGGCCAGTCCTATCAAGTCAGCTCCTGTTAGACACAGAGACCTACTCAAAGGAAACCAAAGAGGCGTCCTTTCTGTCAAGTCTCAAATACAGGCTCACAGTGCAGCTCAGCCTCACATGATTTTAAATAATCCTGAAATATTATTAACTGAAGATAAAATTGTGTAGCTACACTGCCTAGTAGAGTATCTCTCCCCTGCCTACAGATTCTTTCAAAGAAGGAAATCTTAAAACAGAATTAATATTTTTTATATATTTGATAGAAGAATCTCTAATGCAAACATTATTTTATCAGCTTATACTAAGTCTGATGGTGACAAGGGCTTCTGCTGTCCTAGATAATCAGCAAAGCTATTAAATGTCATCAGTAATGAAAATTAGAGAATTTGTTTGCCAGTAGAGATCAACACTTCTAAAGGGGATATTTCTGTATGAAAGTATCTGCAAAGTTCTTTTTTTTAAAAAAGTTTTTCTTCTGACACATCTCTATCTGACAACACATTTATGGTAATTTCTACATTGTCTTTTGCAAATATACATTACATTACCAAGGTATGCAATAATTTAAGAAAGCTAAAAAATTATCTATACTAAAACCTGAAATTATAAATTCTATAAGCTTTGTCTACATTTATGTAAACATGTACAAACTGCTGCACAAGCAGTGGTTTGAAGAAGGCCCTCAGAAGACTAAAGTCACATGCTGATGTGAATTTTGTCCTCAGATTTATATGTCCATTGCCATATAAATCAGGCACAATAATATGCATATAAATGCATTTGCTAATTAGCCACTATTCCATCCCAGGCTGCTCTGCTTAAAGGCTGGTACATCCTTTGGACCCAGGCAATTTAGATGCTTCATATTCTCACAGAAAAGTGTCTTTGTATTTGTAAGTCAAAGGAAACAGGTCTGGTTGCCTGCTGCTTATGCAATGCAAGAGCATAAAGAGCTCAAAAAGACCATTCTATTTCATGTTGTTACAAATATTAGTTGAATAAGTAGAAAACTATGGAAAAAACAGAATTAATCTTTCAGCTTTTTATTCATCAGATATCATACTATCTTAGAAATTATTCCAGAGTTATTGACTCAGAATTTTCTAGATAATGCAGGTGCTCATAGTTGCTGCTGGAAGCAACATACAGAAGCAGCAGTACATGTTTCTCATCAGTGTTGAGTTCACATCCCTTGGAACACAGTATCCAACACTCAGCTGACAATTCAGATTGAGGACATGAGGGGAAAGGCATTATGAGGTCCAGCAGACCACAGGTGCCATTATAGCTGTGTATTGAGAATCAGCCTTACCTTCAGTCTAGGAAGGAATTTACCTCTGTCTTAATGGGAATCACTGCAAGCTGGCTTCCCAACTCCAAAGTCCCTACTTGCTTTTGACAGTAATGATCTCGTCCTACATCATTTTACCAAGACAAAGAAAAGTTTCCAATACCCTCATCATCATGAGAAAGCAAAACTTCACAGAATCTATGTACTTATTTGTTTAAAAAATAAACCCAAACAAGCAAACAACAAAGTCTTTGTGACTGTATGCTGGTTTTACAGTACATTTCAAAAAAGGTACGTATTTCAAAGTAAATAGATGGCTAGAGTGTTTACTGATAAGCAAAGGCCAAAGGGAGTACCTGACTAACACTTGAGGAAGTAGAACTTTCTAATTTAAGAGCTGAAATAGAAAACAACATTCAGAACTTGTATCCTTTCTTACCTAGAAATATTTTTATGACATTCTATATTTTGTATTAGACACTAAGAACTTCCATTGACATTGAGGATACATGTAGGCTGTCTAGATAAAAGTCCTTTTCTATGCAGGTGTTTTGTGCTGTAAGTTAAGTTAAAATACTTCTCAGTTGTTATGTATTACAGAATAAAGTCTTTGAAAACATGTAAAGTTTTGGGGGTTTTTTGTATGTTTGCCCACTGTACTGGACAAATGTGACTTGAAAAATAACATTAAAATATTACTAATCTAATGCTTACATAAATAATATTTCATAAATTCATGCCAGAAATGCTTTAGTATCTCTCTGGCTTTATAAGCAAAAGCCCTTGCCATTTTCTCCTGTTGGTTCCTAACAAATAGCTCAGCAGTGAGATAGGGGAGTACCATAGCAAGCAGTAACTAAAGTACATCATATCCTTCATGATAAGAATAGCAATTGTGAAAAAGCAGATATGTTTTGTAATTCTCTTAGAAATAGGATTCTTATAATCAAACTGCATGGGATTATAAAAGGAAAAGTGAAGATTAGTGAAAAGCTTTGCTTGGAAGGTAGGTCAGTAGAGAGAAAAGTCCCCTCTGTCCTCCAGCAGTGTTCAGTGAGGGCTGCATGAATACAGTTAAATCTGGGTATATAGTTGGTTTGCTGCAGTTGCAGACTACAGAAATGGTCCATTGACAGCTATCCTCTGAAAGCTAATTTTTTCAGTTTAAACTGAACACCAAAAACTTCAGACAGTTTTACTAATCTTTGCTTAAGTCTACAGTGTCAAATTAAAAATATTTTTTTTTTAAAAAAGTTTGCTGAGTTTCTGCTTACATATAAAATTTAGTTCTCTGTTGAGTAACCTAATAAGATTCTCTTAAATCCTTAAAAGGATTTTTTTTTTTTTACTGGTGCTAGCACAGTTCAACATTAAATACTTTTAGAAGTGCATCTCACAATAGTTCACAGAGTTGCTTTAAATTAATACAACTACCCTCTGATGAATTGGTGCTGTTAAATTAAAAACTGTTTAAACAATTTCATGCTGGCCCTAGAAACCTGCCTGCTACTTACATGGGAGTAGATAAGGGACAACTTCATTTAATCAAGTTACAGTGGTGTAAAAGAAAAGAGAAATGAGTTCTAAATATTGCTAAAAATGCACCAAGTTTCCATTCTCCAATAGACTGAGGCAACCAAGAAACTGTCTTTTTATTAATGCAGATTCAGCTGGCTTACTCTCCCAGGGCCTTCAACCAGAGAGAAGCTTTCCAAATACTTGTCGGCTTCAACAAATGCTAGAACACCATCACACCTACTCAAACACTGAGGTGCTTTTAAAGCCAGACAGACTATATTAAACACTAAATATACATATCACACACAGACCAGCAAGAAAGGCTTCTCAACTGGCACTTTCTCAACTGCCAGAGGACATATGATCTGATGTCATTCACCTAAATGTACTGCTGAACTGGAATGAAGAACAGATGGCCCAAAGACTATGTACTAGAAATACCAAAGATGTTAAATAACAAAAGATTTATACACGTCAGTGTTCACTACTAAAATGTACACATTGGAAAATTGCATCTACACCCATTCTAATCTTTTAGAACTACATTTTTTTGTTGTTGTTTTATTTGGTTTTGTTTGTTTGTTGTGCTGGTTTTGGGGTTTTTTTTAAAGTTTAAGTCATTTTAGCTAATACATCTACCCCAAGGTCATCAATGTATTTTGCAATACAGACACAGTTCTCAGGGAAAACACTGCGATAAGATAAATATCTTAAGATCTAGTGAAATCCTGGTTCTAGCTACTTTTCCACAATCTGCTTGCCAACTTTTAATAAAGAACACCACTTGGAACTGTTCCTGCCCATTTTTTGTCTTGCAAGTGAGTGGCATAACCAGTATAACTGCCCATTTCTCACAAAAGTTTCTCAAGTCTTTCAGGATATATTTTTTTTCCAAATAAAAAGGTTTACACTTTATTCAATCCCTTTTCCCATTGTGACCTTCAGAGCTCTTTTATTGCAATTCTTTTTTTTAATCTATTCCTAAATGTAGCATTTTAAAATACAATTCTAATATGTGGCTACCTGCGTGAGCCTAATTCAGCTTGCCAAAAGTGTAATAAAAGCCAATTTTAAAAGTTCAGTTTTCATAGCACTGATATCTTCACATAACATTTTTTCATTTAGGTGAAATCATGACAAACTACCAAATTTGTCATTGGTTAGCAGCCTTAGTGGTGACTGGTATTACAGATGGTCTATACTGATTTTTCAAGCACTGAAATAGAGTTTTTTTTCTTTTTAAAAAAATGGGAACAGCTATATCTTACATTTAATGTTAGTGGACTTCCACTATCTCACAGGAATCTGGCCCAAACACATCTGGTTTCTTAGGGATGGAAGAACAGTGTTTAGACTATCTAAATTTCTGGCTCAAAGGTTTTAAATTTTTAGATCTACAGCTTGTTGACAGAAGAGCAAGTTAAAACCATCACATACTGTATATACTGTGGTCGTCAGCTCCCTCTATAACATTTTATTGTTTTACAGAACAACATAGACCTGAATGATATTGGTTTCATTTGTTTGAAGGATAAGGAGGTTGCAGTTGAGTCATTGTACCTCCACCCCTATATATAACCACAAGTTTGGCTCTTTGTCTAAACCGATCACACGTATAATACTAAAGTGGTCTGTGCATTGCCTCAGAGGCCACAAGCCTTACACTGGCAGCGTTATACAGCCATCACATGACCACAAACACCTTCTTGGGAACCAGATGCAGGGGACCCTTCATTGTTCAAAAACCTACACAGGTAGCATGCACGGAGCATGGGCATTGAAACTGCGCCTCGCGATTCAAAAGCTAATACAAATATGAGTATTTTTCTAGTTTAAAGCTATAAAAATCCAAAACCAACCAATAACAAAAAAAGACACCTTGCTGACTTACTGTCTCAATACAGCCTATTTCTACTCAAGAAAAAAAAAGTAATTTCTCAACAAATGTTGTTTCTTTATTTAGGAGTAACCACTCAAAGGAGTACTGGTTGTACCTGACATCCAATTGCTGTGTTATTTGCTTATCTACCAGCTACATGTTTTTTGGATCAAAAAAGTGTCTTTTCTAATGTAAAGCATAGAAACAAAATTTTACATAAGCGTTT
>JANIJG010016084.1:146579-161789 GCA_024611175.1 Megaceryle torquata
TTGTTTTCTGGGGTTAGAGACTTATCCAAACCACAACACCCAAACGGCCTTATTGGTTAGCATCTTTCCGTACCCCAACATTTTTCCTTTATACCCCAAGCTTCCCCCCCCCCCCCCCCCCAAAATAACAACAAACTTTCCAGATCCCTTCTGCTTGCTTACCCATCTTCCCTCCTTAGAAGTTAACACACATTATGCTAACAAGGGCTCAGAAGATGTAGCTTTGTATACTACAGAGTCCTTTGGGTGGGTTAATCAAGAGAGTGTAAACAGAGTGTAGAGCTCATGTGGTTACTTCATGTATTCCAAATGTTACTAAGCATTTTTAATATGGTTAAATTACAGTATCAGATGCCTGTATATGGTCCCAGTAGACTGAAAGCAGTTTAGTCTTGTATTCAGATTGAAGCTGACCTTGCTGTTTTGCCTCTAGCATGGAATTTTTCTCTACTGCCTACTGTGTCTTTTGTTTCTTGCATTTCTTTGCTTAATGTGAATATCCAAAAGAGGATTTACACATCTTTCTGCCAGTTCTCATCAGAACATTCTATTTTGAAATGTTCATTGATCAAAAAATAAAATAGAAAAAAATCCCCTTGGCCTGACAATTGGTTCCTCTTTACAAAGTATACTTCTGTACTCCTGCTACTGAAACTCAAGTGTTTAACTGGAGTGTAATGAGAAAGTGAAGGCCAAAAAGGGTTTATGAAATACCCTCAATCTTTTAATGCCATAGTAAGCATATAGTAATTATCTTAACAGTTCGGGTGAATTTGATTGCACATTTGTTAGTTCAAAGTTGTCATTGGACCAGTTTTAAAACAAAAAATTAATATCACCTAGACTTTCCATTAAAGAGTTGATAAGAGTGGGACAGACATCTTTCTAGATAAATGCAGTTTTGAAGTAATAACCAGGCCAAACCAATGCAACTCACATGAGTTGTCACTGCAAACATAGATCTGTGATAATTCTCAATGATCTCCATATAGCAATGTATGAGCAGGGTTAAGGTTCAAACAATTTCACCTAACAGAGGGCAAGAATATATAGCAGAGTAAAATATAAGCAGTGCAATATAAGCAGTGCACTGGAAGTTCAAAGTTATAATCTCTGAAGCATAAGCATCAGGAGCATCTTCTGACAATAGGAAAGTATTTTTCTGTAAGATAGCAATGAAATAGTTACAATTACTTGAATTCCCTTCCTCACAGATTTGTTCTGTTTGTACAAGTAAGCAACTGTAAAATAGTATGAACCAGTAGGTGAATTATTCTGCGTGAATAAAATGGCTACTAGTTGGAAATGTGAGATAATTCACAGAAATTTAAATAAGACTAATTCCTAGCAAAGTGCTGAGCTCTTGAATCTGCTCAAAAGAAATTATTTTGGCCAAAAGTTATCTAGAAGCAAAAAGAAAATACACATTTGGAATGCTGTGAATGTCTCACCACTTTCCAGAATTTTTTTATTCCAAATCAAATTCTTATACTTTGGATGTCTGCCAAGAACATGTTAAAATTTCCTTAAGTGGAAATTTAAAAAAAGTTTCCTTCAGCACACAGTGGCTTTTCAGTCTGAAAATAAACAGAACCAAGACATTTGCAACCTTATCTGTGAAAGGGAATTGCCAGCTGAGAAGTAGTATTTGAAACTTAGTGCTACAGCATCCAAACAGAAAGAAAAACAGAGCTCCCACCTCTGTAGGGATAGGTTTTCTAAAACCGAGCAAGAAAGGATTCCTCTTTCTAATTAAAAATATGTTCTGCGTAATTATGATAAATGAGTAATAAAGTGAGATGAAATGTATTTAATCAAGTTAATTCATGAGAGAAATAGAAAGCTTCAAACCAAGATGATGTTTTGCAATTCAGTGCTATAGAGGAAACAGTATTAAATATTTCTGACAAAGATAAAATATTCTATGGAATAAACTAACTATTCAAATACTCAGGAAGAAATATAAAAGGAGGCATCCATTCAACCAAATCTGTAACAAAGAAAAACTATTTTCTTGTGATAAGCTTTTCTGGAAGAACATATTTTTCATCATTCTTTGGTAAAAACTTGGTAAAAATAATTTATCAGTTGACAATCGTTTATGTTCCTACTGAGCTCCAGCTCAGTTCTGTACTAGAAAGCAGAAGATAAACACATGCTTCTCATTTTCCAAAACATTGCTTGAGAAAGCTGCTTTACAAGCAGGAAAGGAAAATGTATATATGCACACACATACAGTAAGCTCATCGACAATATTTTAATTTTGGGGAAAACCCCAAACATAATAACTTTTTACTACAACATCCCTTTGTAAAATGCAGTAAGAATACAATAATTAAAAGAATAAGTATTTCTTGCAGTTTTAGAGAAAATTACTTTTACCTGGAACTGTAAACCACAAGCATTCAACCAAAAATTAGGCAGGCAATCCAGACTATATTCTCCCTTTTAGACCCGGGAAGAAACCCAAAAAACAAAACCCAAAAAACCCACCACACATTACCCCGCAGTCTGGCAGACATACTTCTAAATTGCCAAATAATGCTTACAGGATGCTCCCAGGAGATCAGTGGGAAATCTGTGTAGCAGAGACTTGAACCTGAGTGTCCTGCATTCCAGATGACTATTTTAATCTGATGGAAAACTTTTCTCTCACATATATATTAGCTAGAAGTTACTTTTTTTAAACTTAATGTTTAAAAAAAATAAATTGCCGTGTTGAAAGGACAAATAATTGTCTCAGAGGGCAGAAGTCAGTCAGATTAAAAAAAATATTTTCCTCTAGTGTTTAAACAGAAGCTCTCTGAAGTCTGCACAAGGTGACAAACTAAGAAATGTCTCTAGCATTGGTACTCCAGCTTGGCTTACGACACCTGATGCAGAGACAGCCCTTCAGGTCACTTCTTTGCCTTTGGTCAGCATCTGTTCCCTCTCAGATGGAAGTTCATCATTCTTCCCAAGGAGAAAAAAGTAAATGTCAAACTGTATTTGTAGCAGCCCTGATCCTTCCTTCCTCTGCTTTTGTCAGTTGTACAAGTAGATGACATCGCAGCAAGTTTTTAGAGAAAGAGATTGTATCTTTCTCCTGTAGACTGTATTAATTTTTCTAAATTTTCATTTAAAAGAGGCAGTTGTAATGGAAACTACAATAAATCTATAAGCATGAAATATTGAACTATATCATTATTCTTGCTAGTTTTAATTTCCCCATTTGTTACTTCTAAAAATAACACATATAATATATTCCTATAATATTTTCCAGAACTTATTTGGTGTAAGGTTGGGTAGTTCAAATAGCAGGTCCATCTGGCTCTAAGTTTATTACTCCAGGACAAAATTTTTAGTAGAAATTTCATGGGAGAAAAGTCAGAAACACGGTGAATTATTGTTGTTTAGAAGGAAACAGCCCATCTGCTCTTCCCAAGACAATAATACAATATCATATGCAGTGGCATATGGACAAAACATACTAAGAACTACATAAAGTAATTTCTTAATCACCTTCCACTGTAGCTATATATATGCCAAGAAAATCTGGAATCTTAAAACCTGGATGTTGCTATAGATAGGATGCAACTGATGACAACACAGAGGAAGGATATTTCATGTGGTTCATGATTGTTCTGTCTTTTAGTCTACTAAGATAGGCACCATTTCAGAAAAGACGCTAGCATGTCTTCAGGAAATAACAAAGTTTCCACTATTTTAATACATGCTTTTCCCTTAAAAAAAATTACAAAAATGTTTTGATAATTAGAATGAAACTAAGATGTTTCAGCTGTTACCTTTTTTTTTCCCCCTACAAACTTAATGACTTGGCTCATGTCTGTAGTTTCAGGTGTGTAAAAAGCTTAATTCCAATTGCATGTGAACTCAGGGAAAAAAAAACAACACAAACCATCAAACCAAACTGATAAAGGCTTCAGTGGATGTTGCATTTATAAAAGTAATAAAGAAAAACACAAACCTTCACAAGAGAAATTAAACAAACATGATTTCAGCTGGGGCATAACATGTAGGTTAAAAACCAGAATGGAATTTCCTTTGCATAACAGAAAATCTTTCTTACCCAAAATTAATTTACTTTTCACCAATTCACATTTCTAATATAGCCTGGGCATAGTAGAAAAGAAAGTTCCTTTCCAAGTCAGTATATTCTAAATAAGATAATCTTATTTGACATTAAGACATATCATTTTAAGAATCCTTTTCTTAAAGGATTCAGCAATCTTAAATTGATGAATAACCCAAAATATTTATTTTTAGAGACTTTTAGGATATTGTCAGTTGCTTAATTTGGGAAGAAACCAAACCTTATTCTCAAGCTGAGTAACAAAAAAATTTCTATTAGCAGAAACACAGCATTCAAATTTTAGGACCAAAGAAAACTGTCCACATTGCAAATACTATAAGGGTAAAAAAAGGTGGATTCCAGAAAACTTCAATTTAGTAGCAGACTGAGAATAAGTGTCCTTTTAATGATATGAATTAAGATAAAAATTTTACTAAAATACAAAACGGTTGAGAATCAAGGATAGATTTACAAAAGGAAAGAGCGGTCCTAAGAAGAGCACTCGCCTCAACAGGGCATTGTTATATTGCTGTGTTTTGCAAACAAGCATAGAAGAGCCAAAAGCAACATGCATAATTCAAATAAATTGAGAGCTAATCAGACCTGTCACCCACACAGTGTAGTCAGTCATGAAGCAGACCTTCTGTGAGCTTTGCTCAGCCCAACACATGGACTTGCTGTGGGCTACCTTCAGCATACCGAGTGACACCACAGCCACAGAAATCCTTAAAGCCAATAATTTGCTAAGCAATATATAAATAGACGGTAAAGAAAGTGGTAAAGAGCCCACAGATTTGCTGAGAACAGATGACATTGAGCTACTTTAGTTTCCTTGGCAGCGTAACTGGAAGACATGGGTCAGCAGCAGTTGCTATAGGTCTTACATTTGAGAGGGCTTTGTGATACTGCCTTAGGTGACAGTCTCCTAAGCAAGTTCATGAAACATGACACAGCTCTGGGAAAACTATACTCAAATAATAGTTTTCCACAGTTTGCTGTCGAGTTGGAAGACTTAAAAGTGGACTTGAGCCTCAGGCCCAACTCCCTCCAATGATTTATCAATGAGATGATAGAATCAAGTTGAAGTGCCTCTATGCAAATGCACGCAGCTTGGTAATAAACAGTATGAATTAAGGGCCACTGTGCTGCTGGAAAGTCATGACATAATGGCTATTACTGAAGCTTGGTGGTATGATTCCTGTGGCTAGAACATAGGGATAGATGGATATAAGCTGTTCAGGAAGGACAGGCAGGGTAGGAGGGGAGGAGGTGTCACCCTCTGGATCAGTGAGCAGCTCGAATCCATGGAGTTACATATGGGAAAGGACAATGAGCCAGCTGAGAGTGTATGGGTTAAGATTAAAGGGGAGACAGGGGAAGGTGATGTTACAGTAGGGGTAAGAAAGTAAGGCAGGAAAGAATGCTAGGAGACCTACCTGGATGAACAAGGAACTCTTGGACATGCTGTCACGCAAAAAGAAACTATACAAGGAGTGGAAAGAAGGACATCTAGAATGGGGGGCATACAAGGAAGTTGCCCGAGCAACAAGAGACCTGGTTATAAAAGCTCAAGCTCAGTTAGAATTAAATCTCACCAGGGAGATCAAGGGAAACGCCAAAAGTTTCTATAGGTGTATTAATGGCAAGAAAAAGACTAGCGAGGCGTGGGCCCCATCAGAAAGGAAATGGGAAAACCAGTGGCAAGTGATACTGAGAAAGCTGAGGTTCTCAATGATTTCTTTTCCTCAGTCTTCACTGGCAAGGGCTCCAGCCACACCCCCAAAGTCACAGAAGATAACAGCAGGGGTTGGATGAAAGAACTGCCCATTGCAAGTGAAGATTAGGTTCATGACCATCTGATGAACCTGAAAGTACACAAGTCCATGGGACCTGAGCAGATACATCCATAGGTACTGAGGGAACTGGAAGATGATGTTACTAAACCACTTTCTATTACATTCCAAAAGTCATGGCAGTCCGGTGAAGTCCCCACCGACTGGAAAAGAGGAAATAACCCCCATATTCCGAAAAGGGAAAGACAGATGAACCAGGGAACTACAGGCCAGTCAGTCTCACCTCTGTGCCTGGTAAGGTCATGGAGCAGATCCTCCTGGAGGCACTACTGAAGCAGATGAATAATGATGAAGTGATTGGCTACAACCAATATGGCTTCACCAAGGGCAAATCATTCCTGACTAACCTGCTGGCCTTCTGTGAGAAGGTCACAGCATCAGTAGACAGGGGAAGAGCAACTGACATCATTTACCTGGACCTGAGCAAAGCCTTTGACACTGTCCCGCATGACATTCTGGTCTCCAAGCTGGTGAAATGTGGGTTTGATAGCTGGACAATTCAGTAGATAAAGAATTGGCTTGAAGGCCGCTCCCAAAGAGTGGTTGTCAATGGGTCAGTATCCAAGTGAAGACCAGTGACAAGTGGAGCCCCTCAAGGATCAGTACTGGGTCCAGTCTTGTTTAACATCTTCATCAGTGACATTAAGTGCACCCTCAGCAAGTTTGCCAATGACACCAAGCTTTGTGGGGCAGCTGACATGATGGAGAGAAGGGATGCCATCCAGAGGGACCTCAACAAGCTGGAGAGGTGGGTCCAGGCCAACCTCATGAAGTTCAACAAGGCCAAGTGCAAGGTCCCCCATCTGGGTCGGAGCAATCCCAAGCACCAAGATAGGCTGAGCAGCCCTGAAGAAAAGGACTTGAGGGTACTGGTGGATGAGAAACTCAACATGAGCTATCAGCATGCTCTTGCATCCCAGAGGGCCAATTGTATCCTGGGCTGCACCAAGAGAAGTGTGGCCAGCAGGTAGAGGGAGGTGATTCTCCCCCCCTACTCCACTCTCGTGAGACCTCACCTGGAGTACTACATCCAGTTCTGGAGCCCCTATTACAGTTTAGATATGGACATGCTGGAACATGTCCAGAGAAGGGCCATGAGGATGATCAGAGGGCTGGAACACCTCTCCTGTGAGGGCAGACAGAGTTGGGGTTGTTAAGTCTAGAAAAGAGAAGGCTCCGGGGAGACCTTATTCTGGCCTTCCAGTATCTTAAGGGGGCTACAAGAAAGCTGGGGAGGGACTTTTTAGGATGATGGGCAGTGACAGGACTGGAGGGAATGGATCAAAACTAGAGACAGGTCAATTCAGGTCAGACATTAGGAAGAAGTTCTTCACCATGAGGGTGGTGAGACACTGGAACCAGTTGCCCAGAGAGGTGGTGGAAGCCCCATCCTTGGAGCTTTTTAAGACCAGGCTGAATGGGGCTCTGAGCAACCTGACCTAGTGGGAGGTGTCCCTGCCATTGGCAGAGGGGTGGAACTAGATTATCTTTAAGGTCCCTTCCAACCCTGACAAGTCTATGATTCTAACTATAAAAATCAGCAGGGTCAAAAAATTGGGAGTGGCTGCAAGAAATTTCAAGGATTCAAGGACAAACCTAGACTTCAAAATTGATTTTGACAAATTGGAAAAGAAAAGAGAATGAACTAATTAGATCAGTTTGAACAACAGAGGTTCACATAAAAGAATGGTCCAATAAAACTATGCCAAAGGGACATAAACCACCACTTCAATTGCTTGCAGAGACTTGTAGAATTTACTTTAGACTTCTCCAAAGATTATTTCTATTAGAAACACCCAGTCACATTTAAACCCCACCATCCAGAGATAGGAGATGAGTGATCTTTCTAGCTGTCCCCTTGCAGAGTGATTTCTAGGATATCCAGTGCATACTTAGGTACAGTGACTGATGTCCTGTGGAAGACACAAAGGTATTACTGTAGCAATAAAATATGCTAATTGAATAGATTAATTAATTCATATTCCATGTCTTCAAGGCTGTTTATATTGCTCAAATGATCTGCAAAATGGCATTTCTAGCATAAATTAATCCACATACATGAAAGAAACAATTAGTAAATAATACCCTATGGTCATGGTTGTTTGAGGGTTTTTTTTTTTCATAAGCCTGCTGCAGCTACTCGAGTATAGGTATGAAGCCACATTACTTTCTTGCAGAATGTTACAGCTCTAGAAAGCTCCTGGTGTTGGTTATCCTGCCTTAAAAGTTAAATTACATAAAAATAAGCCAAGGATAACCCCATATAGCGACTCTAAGGAATGCATGGATTAAATCAAACTTTGTGGGGAAAAGCTACAAACAAGGCAAAGGGTTTCCACTTCCCTGATTGATACAAACCCACTTATAAAACAAGTTGTGCAAGCTGCACCATAAGAACAGAAGGAGAAAAGTCTGTGCTAACAAAACATAAAGCCAAGAAACAGATGGGTTAAAATAGTCTATCTGATGATGTGGATAAGTATAGGGGAAGCAGCTTATAGAAACAACCTGTCTGAAATTACTACAACTGCACTGAAGAGAACAGTACATTTTTGCTCCTACAGCCTTCGGGAACGTCATAACCACCAGTAAGACCAGTAGGATATTGCTGCTTCATAAACATCCCAGCAAAGTGCTCTGACTTGATTGGATCCTGCTCAGCACCAGACTAGTTATATCCACATTAGTGAGCAGGGTAGTGCACCAGGAACATAATCATCACAAAATAGTTGCTGTTGAGAGCCCAGCATCCATTTTGCACATATGGAAAGGGGCAGGAAAGGCTTACATCCCAACCCAGTTAAAATACACCCGGTGGGGTCACAAAGTTTCATGTAATTCAGAAATAATCTAGTTTGGGTGCTCCAAAGACACTGCTGTGAGAAGTTGTGAAATTCAAGTGCAGACACTTCCCTGAATTGCCTCCAGATATACCACAGTGATTGAGATCTATTTTAATCAGCTTTGGAAAAAAAAAAATAATGACACTATTACATTTATTACAGTATTTGGGTAATTTCCTCTCATATTAAAAAATTCCTATTAAAACACAATAAAAGTTCTACAAGCTATTTTTCTTTTTAATGCCAACTGCTAACTGTATACTGTTATTACAGCTTAGAATATAGAATTGTTCTGCTCTGAAATTGATAAGAGCAGATTTGTTTCCTTTCTGATCAGGAGGTATGAAAGCTAGGGGATGCCCTAGTAATACACACTGCAAGATACACTATTTCAAATTCAGAGTGTCTTATGCATTCAAGACCACCGTTTTATTCATACTGTTTACACACCTCAATCCATTGTCTTCTATACTTTCAACAAGAAATCAGATTGAATTACTTGATCAATAAACTGGAAACACATGTGGAGGACTAGTTCTTTTGTACAACTGGCATAATATTGGTGAAACTCCTTTTGATAAGATGGGGAATGCAATGAGAGGAAAATAACCTAAACCACATCTCTTACACTTAACTCTTTCTGAAAGTAAAATGGGCTTACAAAAAAAAAATCTGCTGTTCATCATTTTACAAATTCTTTAATTTCTCCCCTTTTACTTTTAATGGTCAGTACTAGATTAAATTTATACTTAAAAGCCCAGGGGACACTCAGGAAAAAAAAAAAAGTACTTGATTACCCTGCCTGCTTATCGAATGTCAGGCAAACTGAGAAACACATTAGCCAGATGTCAAGTTGAAAGCTCCCCACTAAAAACAGGCAGCATTATGCAGAGGGGTCCTTTTTGTGGTCTGAACCAATGCGACAAGAAAAAAATAATCTTGTCAATAAAAGCACTTTGGTTACCTTCATTTTTTAGAAGGAAATAAACACAACTGAGGGGATGGTCTTTACAAGCAGTATACATTCTGCAGAGATTTTATACTTGTCTCACTACAGCATGTTGTACAGATACCAAATTCAACACAAGGTCATTCCTTCACACAGTGCAGTAAATAGAGAAACCCTCTGCACAACATCCATGCATGGGAAGCACTGGAATACACGAGAGTGTTTCAGACATCAGTGGAAAACCATTCTCCCTACTTTAATGTCATCCCAGGAAGCCTCACTTCACGCACTAAGGCTTATGGTGATGTCCAAACACTATGCATGTTTCTCTTTTTTATAGGAGCCATATTAACTGACGATCCAAAGATAATTTGGAAACTTTTGGAAAAGTGGATAATTTAGGTACTGAGCACACTGCCCTCAAGCCAAGATCCACTGTTTTTATCAAAAAATTAAAGCCAACCAGTTTCTATGACTCTGAATATAAAAATAAAAAGCCTCAGAATATTGTACTTTGATCTCTAGAGAAAGATGTAAAGAATATACTGGAAAACACTTCTAAAGGATGCAAAAATAAAAATTGTTTAAGGAATATAATTTGACAAAAAATCCTAAATTCTTCCTTATACTTAGCTTTTATGTCCATATTTTTAGTCTTCTCAGCACTAGTTAATTTGTAGATTAATCTAGATTAGCAGCAAGAAATATGCCTAGATAATACAGGGGTGGAAAAATCAGGTCATATAGCAGCGAAGTCTCCCATGTGGGAAATAGTCTAGACTTGGTTTGACAGAACCCTGAATAACCTCATCTAAGGCTATCTTTTTAAGAGAAGGCTGGACCAGAGAGTCTTCAGTAGTTTCTTCTCACCTGGGCTTTTCTATGGTTTTACATAGCAAGAGTTGCAATGTTTCAGTCTCGATACCACCAATAAATAGATAGCAACTAATTTTGTACCCATGTTGAACATAAACCAACGTATTTTAGATCAAGGAAAGCAAAAAGAAACCAAACCATGACAGAAAAAACAGGGCAGGGTTCTCTCAGGAAATCCATCTTTGGGATGCATCTTTGCAAAGTTTTCATCCATCTAAGTGTACAAGCTAAAAAAACCCTTCTTTAAAAATATTTTTTGTTTGTTAAAACCTCTAACCAAGGGCAGAAAACCTCTAGTATTTTAAGTGCAGCATGAAGATATATGGATTAAGGTGTTCATGGTTTACTTTACTAGATAAATTACATGTATTACTTCATGTTTATTAACTATGATTACATCAAAGTAAAAGGCCAGATTAGGACTATAAATCTACCACTGGATTCATGCCAGCAGTGTGCTACAAACACCTTACACGAAATAACGTGGTTCCAAAACAGTTGAAAACAAATAATTTCTCAGCTAAAAAACTGTTTATTGCAGACTGGTATGGTTGCTACCATAGTGAAGGATTTTGATTAAATTTCATTTGCAGTATTGTTTATTTTTTCAGAAGTTTCTGGAGAAGCTGAGCTGGTTCTGGCATGCCTTCTTATCCACAGTCAGGTTTCAGTTATTTCATACTTGAATTACTTTCAGTATCAAATTTACAACTCACATCAATCCCTCAGAAACAAAACAAAAACCAAAAACAAAACAAAAAATCCCAAACAAACAGAAAAGGTCCTACATAAATATTGTTATTGAAGAGGAACAACACTGAAGAAAGAAAATACACCTTAGTTCTTGCTTCTGTTTTAGTGCAAACCCATATCCTTCATATGAACTACAGAAAAGCAAGGTTTGACATTCCAGAAAACAATGATGTTATAGAAGTATCTTTACTGCCATTGACACTCAAGTACACAAACTCAGTCAGTCTTTGATAGAAACTGTGTACATGCTTAAATCTGAGTATGTTAATTGATTTTATATATATATATATATATATATATATATTAAGACTTGAGGGCCATGCTATTTTTTTTTAGAAAAGACTCTGCACCCTTGCAGGTAGATAATTGCACAACATGAAGTCTGATTCGGTCCAGAAATACAGAGGCAGCAGAAGAGATTAATACAAAGTATTGAACCAAAGCACCTTCTTTAATTACCTGACCACAAGCACTCACCTTTCCACAACACTACTAGTTCCTGTTGGTATGTTTAGCTCAACACTTACCAGCAAGTTTTCTCCCCACACTTATTCTTAAAAGCATAGAATCCAATTCCAAACCTTCCTTTCCAGGAATACACAACAAGAAATATAGAAAATTTACCTGTAGATAAATCTGCTGAGAGTGACTCATAAAAAACCCGAGAGCTTTTTACCCTCCTCGTAGTTCCCTACTGCCACTTTCTCTGTAGCAATCTGCCATTGCTCAGTATCAGTCAGTGAAAGTTTAGAAAAAATTCATAGGTAAAACACAAACCAGAAAGGAAGCATTAAAAAAAACCACACAAACAAACCCAAAGTTAACTGAAACAGATAATTGCTTAGAGTTGTTATGCCCAATTATATTTGGTGCAACACATTCATCTTTACAAAAGTGCAGACTACATCTTATCTGTCAAAGGAAAGATGCATTTAGCAGAACCTGGTAGAGAACCCAACCACAAGTAATCCTAACCATGCCAACAGCCACCCTATCAAACAGCTGTTCCAGGACCTTGGTCCTTAACCCCGGGGAATCGCAGTATGCCGTTATGGCAGCAAGCCTGTTACAGAAGTACTCTCAAACACCAACTTTTTAGTCTGTGTTTCTTTACTTGCAGGTCTGATGACACAGCTGCATGCATGTGCCACTATCTTACTCCTTACTCAGCTAATGCAAATTAGTCATGACCTGTAATAACCTAAACCATTACAATGAAGAATCATAGGAAATGCCTGACTTTGGTATCAGACATGAAGGCCTTAATGCTGACAGTTATTTCAAAAGCATACCAGAGCATTCATACAAACACATCATTTGAAAGCCAATATGTGAGGTTCTCTGAAAAGAAGCATAGGAGGTTGATTCTTTAAACCAAAATCTATTTAACCATGATTTCTGAAAGCAAATACTATTCAGAGGCAGTTGAATACAAGTAAATACAATGCTAAAAGAAGTGGGATACATCTTCAGATGACATCAAGGCAGGAAAAAGGCCAGAGAGCATCTTTGGTCTCTTAACTGAAAAAGAGAAATCCCAGCAGATCAGATCCTGGGTTCATATTCTTGATCAACATCTAGGCATTGTAGTTCAGTCAGGGAACAGAACTATGACATCGGCTTAAATCAGTATCAGTCTGTTACTTCTGGTGAATCTGTGAAGATGAGTAGGAACTTCGTAACTGACCTATAATAATTAGTCAAAACACTCAGCTACACAGGACATTGTTTGTAATGCTCCAGTTAAGTCAAAGTCTCTCCTTGTTGTCTTAGTTCCAACAGGGAACAAATCAGAAGAGATCACTAACTGGCATGCACTCCCAAGAAGCAAATTTAATTTAATATCTATTGCCTTAGCATGCCTTTATTGTATACTATATTATTTTATATATAACCTACTAGCATAGTACATAGTTCCAAATAGTATTCTTGAAGGTATTCAGTCTTAGTTTACAACACTTATGCAGATAAAGTTAATTCAACACTGAGTTTTCTCCGTACTCCAGTTACACAGAAAGCAAAAAAGTCACCAGCCATGCAATCTTTGAGTACCATTTAATTCTCTAACTTTGCAAGGTTAACTAATTTCAGTAAGGAGGTGGTGGCTTGTTGGGGTTTTGATTAACAATGTCTTTTTGGTGCAATATATAGATATAATTGTTGGGAATAGTACAACAATAGGTGAGACATTAACAGTGAATCAATCTGCTGCTGTAGACTAGTGAACTAGAATTTCTAAAACTACCCAGAGATATATTTTCATTTAATATTTAGTTGTCTGTAAAGAACAAATTTTCTTACAAGATCTTGGCTACTTTAATATGAGTTTAGGTATCATTTGAATAATCTTCCCCATGAATGTGCTAGTCAGAATGTGCTGACTTGTACTAAATACAAGTTTTATGCAAGGGCTGAAGCCCAAATAACTTTTTTTTCTATGACAAGGGATGCATCTCAAACCAAATTTCTTACTTAAACCCTCAACGTAGTGATGTTTTCATTGAACATTTAAGCTAAGTATTTAACTTGAACTATCACACAAACATCTGTATCAGAGTGCTAACAAAAAACATTGTAAAAGTTGAGGAAAAATTATTCCTTTTGTATTCTTGCTGAAACAGAAGGAAGTATGCTTACAAGGCTGTAAATACCTGCAGTTTGGAGAGTTCACTCTAAAGTTTAAATAATTACAGGATAGCAACCTAATGGGAAAAGTGCCTTTCCCAAAACAGATGGCAGAATAATGTATTCTATACAGTTAGCACATTTGAAGGTTCTCTGGGAATTAGTTCAAACAAACTTGGAAAACAAGAATGTAAGCACAGCCAGGCAGAGGAGTTATAATGTTGCCCTAATTTGGGAAAAATGACTGATTGGATAAGAGATCTGGGTCAGTATTACCTACTGCAAAGACCAGAGAAAGTGAAAGAATAAAAAGCCCATGGAGAACTTTGCTAACTCATATCCATAGCATACATGCTGCTGTAAAATTCAAGAGACAGGAAGGGTTCATATTTAGCAGTGCAACTGGAGCCAATATTTTGTTCTAAAAGCTATCTTCTTCACTCTTTGGTGAAGGGATGTTATAAAAAGTTCAAGTAGAGGTATAAATATTTTGATTAGCATTTGAAATCCATTTGAGGCCTCCTGCAAGACTAAGATCCAAAAAAGGATTAATCTTGTCAAACATTTTTTCATACATATTTATATAACATATGAAAAGCTGCTTCAAAGCTGCTCTGTTATATGTAGTCAAAAATGACTTTTCCTGCATGAAGATGAGAAGAAAAAAAATTCACATCCATCTTCAACCATGTCAACTCTTTCCCAGCATCGTGGTAATTATTCAGTCACAAACTTATTTTCTCCCTTTGGTTCTCTTCCTTAGGTTCTAGCAAACCAACAGTACCTGTCCAAGTAGAATCATGTTATCTGTATTATGCTAAAGTATGGACAAGAAACCAAGTTACTCAACTTTCAACTTATGTAACAGCTGAAGGACTAGAGGCAGAGCCTTTTTCAGCACAGTAATTGACCCTGAATGGTTTATTATTCAGGAGAACAAAGAGTTCTGAATTAAGACCAAGATGTCCTCAAAAAGTAAAGTGTTATTTGAGAGAAGGAATGGTTTGCAGCTTTGCTTTCTTTTTTTCCTTTACAATTTAAACTTGAGACATTTGGTAAGCTCTGATGCAACTCAATCTTTTAGTCTTCTATTTCTAGCAGTTCGTATTTCTAGCTCAGCTTCTATTCCTGCCCCCCCCCCCCCCCCTCTCTCTTTCCCCCCCACGGTTGACGCCTCACTCGCTCTTGCCTCGATCTACACCGCTGAGCTGTCGCCCCACACCCCCCCCGTCATGACAA
>JANIJG010016084.1:165390-207943 GCA_024611175.1 Megaceryle torquata
GGGGGAAGGGGAGTGGAGGGGGTGGGGGGGGGGGGGGGGTGGGGTGGGGGGGGGGGGGGGGGGGGGGGGGTGTGTGTGTGTGGAGGGGAGAAAATTTCTGCAAAGCATCAAGGGCATAATGCAAAAGCTGCCTATCAGATATCAACTCATTTCTCCACAAACTATTATCATAGTCCCAGTTTCTTTGTCACACACTGCTCAGACAAATCTGACACATGAATGGAAAGATATTAATCATTTACAAAATGGAATTTTAACCTCCGAATACCATGCATGCATGCATGTTATGCCTGAACATATATTTTAGAGCTATACCAGATAAATTGAGGCATTATATGCCATATTATTTCCTATGCTCATTTTATTTCATTCAGTATAAAACCTACATTTGAAACTTGCATTTTGGGTGCTATTAAAGGAAAAGATGAAAAACACTGCACATTTACAACCATTCTCAGCAATAGTTGAAATAAAGTAATCGTTAAGGTATATGAGCAAAGTATTTTCTGGTGCACTATCCTTCCTGTTTTCTAGTATATTCTGCTTCTTCCTTCACCTGCTGCTTACGTTGCACATTTATCATGCCACATTTTCACCTCAACTGTTTATTTCATGACTGTTATGAAGATATACAGCAACTTAGAGTTGAGTGGTGTCTGAGAACAGATTACAGCTGCTTAACAAGATCCTGTGTCTATGATTAAGATTTGTACAATTGCTATGTAAAAGTGATCTAACAAAAGAACACTTTTGCTTATGAGCATGTTGATGTGAACAGCCTTTGGGTGAGAGTGATCTATGACACTTGCAAACTCTACGAAACAATTTTACAATTAGAATGGCTTTTTCAGTACCATTTCACCATCCATTAAGATGCAGCCACCTTCAGTGCTTTTCTGTGGTCTCTGCAACAGGCTCCAGTATCTGAACCTGGTGAGCCTGTGAAAGAAACCCCAGCACATTTTGTGTGCCTAATACCCTTGCTCAGAGCAAGCATTCAGAGTAATGGACAGCCAGCAACTATTTCCTCTTCTCTGGAAATCAGCCTGTTAAGTGAAGACCTTGATAGGAAACATTTTTAACTAACATAGATTTATCCATGGAGCTAAGGACAGAAATAAATTTAAAAGAGCAAATGTAAAACTTAACACCAGAGAAAGCATCTTTCAAGTTAACTGTCACTCACATTCTAACACTGACCATCCACCTCCTATGCTCCTTTCAAAAGAAAACCTGCAGAGTTTTACTTGTGGACATACCTGACAGTGTTGCAGAAGTACACAGGCAGCCTCAGGACTTGCCCAAGGTGACAGAAGACGAGAGAAATGCTACCACTTGTGCTGAAAAAAAGGCAAGAAAACATGAAAGCCTGCAGGATTTCTCAGCTTCTTCTCCCCACTGGGCTTTCTGATAGCTTCAGTCACCTTGAGGATCAAGACACAGCTTAGAAGGTACTCCAGGCACACCAGGACTACTCTAGTCTTTTGTCTAGACCCTAAGTTGTTGCAGTCCCTGTAAAACTAAGGTTTTTCAGGTGAAGAATCAAGCCAAATTCTTCCAGTATAAGACACAGCAATTATCAAGTCTTACATCACAGAAGGGAATTTAGACTGTAACACAGTTGGTTTATGCACAACACATTCTTTTTCAGAGGTGCCTAAAATTTGTATGGTTTTTGTGTCCAAGATGTGCTTATGTGTTTAAGATAAGAAAATTTTATAACAATGACTTGATGGGTAAGTCCTCACATTGTTGGCTGTCACTGTCAGCAAGAATCACTTAATATTAGCTGTCCCTACAAGAACAGTACAATATGTGAAAGATATAAAATGTGCCCCCCACGCCCTTTTTTTTATTATTCATTTCCCCTCACACTACAGAATGAGATTTAAGCTTTTGTTAGGAAGTCATTACCAGGAAAAGGATATACAACACCTTCTCTTAAAATAATTGATAGCATAATAACTGTCATTGTTGTGAAGGGCAGAAACGGGAATGACAGACAAACGGGATTTGCAATGGGAAATTCTCTCCAACATGTTAGAGCTACTTCTCTCCTTATAACAGGGGTGAAAGAACGGTGCCAAAATTGTATCTGTATGTGCATGCACTGCACAAAATAACAGCACAAGGACTATTACAGTTCTGATACTGGTCACTTGTTGATGTTATCAGACAGCTGAAGAGAAAAGGTTTGTTTTGTACTAGAAAACATGATTTCTGAGATTTAGCCCCAAATGATGAAGTCCATGTGTCATTATGGAAATGTACACCTGATTTCCTAACCTGTGAAATGGATATTTTGGGCTAAGGTTATGGCTTGGATATGCCTATTAGTATATTTCACTTCATTTATGATATATGTAGTTACTACGTGATCACTGAGTAAGAGCTCAGATATATGAAAAAGTCATCAGGTTTCTCTAACACAGGAACTGTTACTACATAACATAAAAATAAAATCATCTGGAAGTCTAAAATGTTGCTTTTACTGAGAGGAACTAGGTTTTCCTCATTGCTTTCAGCTTTTTTTGGACTTCTCTTTAGGAAGATAGAGAACCTCTCAATTTCAATGCATGTATACTTCCCTTGTCATTTAGTTTTTAGTCATCTTTCAGAGAAGCCATGAATAACAGAGTTAAGTATTCATGTATTTTAACTTTTTTTTCAAAGCTCAAGAGAACTAGAGAAAGTTTAAAACTAAATACAAGAAAGTCCACTAGTAAAATGGATATTGTGATCATTTTAGTATACTTTGCTTGAGATTATCACCTGATGATGCAATAATTTTAAATCATGCCACTTGATCGGTTTGGAAATATTTCAGAACAAAAAATGTTTACTTATACTACTTCTGTCTGAAGTTTTAACGTAGAAATAAAAGAGCAAGTCCTTGCAGTTGTTAATAAAAACTTCAACTCATGTATAAATATTTAGATAATTCCTAAAGTCATGTGTAAAGACAGGATACTTTGTAGCTGTGAATGCTTTCAAAAGAAAAAAGAAACAAAAAAAAAAAAAAACAAAAAAAAAAAACCAAAACCAAAAAACCCCACAAAACAACAAAACAAAAACCAAAGCAACAAAATAAAACAGTGTTTCTTGAGACCAGACCCAAAATTGACTTGTTACGCTCTACTGTGGTGAACTGTCTGTTAAATTCATTACTACACTTGGTACAGCTTCATTATAGTAGCAACAATTTAATACCCTGTAGTGGCAATTCTAAATAGAAAATTAAATTATACATTTGCTCTAGTTCAAGCTATGAAAACCATATATACATAGCAAGATAAAATCTCTTTGAATAATAGGTTTACATGCATATGATTCCCCCCCCCCCGATATTAAAAGAGGTCAACTTCAGCAAAGTAGGAGTGGAGGAGAAAAATCATATACTTTAGATATTGAATCTGGTAGGTAAAGTACCATCCAAGGGCAATTGTATGAACAAGAGTGATTAAGGAAATGGAGAGCTCTAGTAGAAAGACTCAAAACAGTTACTGATCAATTACTTCAGAGTTGAGATTGATTGCCTTAGATAAGAGATTTAAGAGAACTGCATTGAAAACACAAAAAAAAAATAACAAGTAGTGTGCAGAGAATAGATTGTGAATTTTCATCCTCCTTAGCTCATGAAGCAAAGACATGGAGAATGAGCAAAGGCACAGTGCTGGGGCACACAGGTACCCCTCTGGGCCCACGGAGCCCTTGGCTCCACAGCCACCAGCCACAGCACTTGGGCACAGGGTTGTTAACCTTCAAAAATTTAATGCCTGAAGGACACAGTCTCCACCTACTTCAGGTTTCTTACACCTTCCTCCAAAATTTTGTGTGTTGGAAGCATCCTTGAAGAGACAAAATACTGCACTTTGTGACAATAAGTTTTGATTTCAAAGTTGATTCAGTATGATTATTCCCATCTAATGACAGATAAAAGTAGTGAGAATATGACTGTTCCACATATGGGACAAATAAAACAGCCTTTAAACATGGCAAGCCTGGTGTGATACAGATAACACAGCCAGGCAGTCCTCAGGCTCCCCACAAAGCTTGCTACAGAAAGACCACTCATCACTTCCAAGTGGCACAGATACCCTAGCAAGTCAACAGGACAGCTCTGCTTTCAGGTGCTTATGACAAACAGGTCATCCATGGATATTAACAGCTAAGCAAAGCACTATTAGATTCAATTCCATATTTAACAGAAACACATTAAATATCTTGCCCTTAGCAAAAGGTTTTTCTCTTTAAAGACACAGGAACACACCCAGGCAGATCTTGAAAGTGTCCAGAGAAGAAGACTCCACAACATCCAAGGAGGTTGTTAGGCTGCTTGTGAGCTTGTATTTTCCTGTGTTTTGTTCTGAAAATTTAAGGACAATGACTAGAGTTACAGGAATAAGACATTCCCCTTCACTGCCTACATCTATAGACAGAAGGCAGCCTTATATTATCTCATTTGACCTTCTAAACACAACTTAAGCTCCACTGTTCTGCACCTTACTTTTGAACAAAATAGATCATCTCTTGCCATTCAGGGTGGAAATGATGAGAGAAATTACTGTGTTAAAGGATTGGGATTACTCGGAAAAGCAACAGATGCAGCAGCTGTAGTAATCCTCAGCTCAGCAGGGTGGAGCACTCCACTGCTCCAGGGGGTACAGGGAGACCACCCAACTCAACATTACAGTGGGTCATGGAGTTGTGACAATGGACCACAGAGTACTAAGATGTAAGCATTCAGATATTAAAAATTACAATACAGAAGCACAGCTTCCTTTCTCTACAAATCCAAACCAGACAGCAGCCATGTCTGTCAGAACATGTAGTCTTTTTATTAAATCTAGGGTTTTTCACACCATTTTAATTGAATGGCTGCCTGATGAAACAAGTTCATCCAACAACAAAAGTAGGAAGACAGAACTAAAAAAATAAAATAGAAATAATCAATATTTACTGGCATAAAAATATGCTAACTAGTCTATATCAAACATCCAGCCCGTCTTGTATCTGGCAAATATGAAGCATATTAACTATATAAAACATAATACACCATTTCACTAGTGAGGTTGATCCTCTTCTCCCAAACATTTCTTTCCTCTTAATACTGTTACCGTAGAACAGTTACTGAGGTAAAGAGGTAAGGGCAATTTTGAAGGCTACATAACCTCTTCCTACCCTGAGCTTTGTGTGAACTCCATAATGTATTCCTGCAGAACTTAATTGATTTCTCCAGGACACGCAGCTTGCACTGTGATGCAGGTCAGTAGCCATCAGAATACATTCTGAAGATAGAACTAGATAGCAAAGGCTTGCTCTCTGGAGACCAGAAGTTATGGGTTTTTTTGATCACAGGACGTGTCCCCTCTTTTCAGTGCATGGCAGTGTGTATCAGCAATGCATTTATTTTTTTCTTTAATGGTAAATAAATCTTGTCCACAGGCTTGCAGGTATGCTAACATGCAGAGGAACTATTACAGGAAGGTTGAGAGGAGGGAGACCCTCCCCAGTGCTGCCAAGCTTTTCGCATACCACCTCATATTAGTAAGACTGAAAATAGTCATAGGTGATAAAAATTAAAAATCTAGATAGACTGCAATAACAGCCTGCCTATTTTTACACTCTATATCTCTCCAAGACAATACTGAAGAAGAAATTAACTGAGGATGACTCAACCACCTGCCTAAGTGCTGTTTTACACAGTGGCCATTCTGCCTGACACGGGCAGCAGTTTAAAGAAACAACAACAACACCACCACCCAAAATAACCCAACCAAACCACAACCAACCCACCCCCCCAACACAACAAAACAAAGAACAGTGTTTCAGTGTCCACAAAGACAAAGAGATGATTGAATTCTTTCAGAAGTGCTTGCATCCTCTTGCCCATCACAGGGTAAAACATTGCAAATAGAAGCCATGTTGTCCTCAAGAAACTTAAATATATATATAATGCAAATCTGTCACAGGCCATGTATTTACAACAGCAAAGAGAAAAAGCTATGTGGGACAGACAGTGAATTATCTTCTAAGAAGCTCTGGAAAAGTAATGGAAGACACTCTTGGCTGCTTCAAAGAAAATTCTCATCAGGTATAAGTTTACTTCCCAAAAAGTCAAGCTGAAAGCTTATCAGATTGGCAATGGATTACCTTACTTACAGTCATGTAAGTAATTTAGTGACACTGTGTTGAAATAAGATAAGACTGGGAGTAATTAGATACTTATTTAACAGACAAAACAGCAGAATACTGCATGGAACACAGACTTTCCACCATCTGCTGCAGGCCTTTTAAAGGTCGTCTGGATCACCTGAAGTGCACTTGTGCCTGGTAAGCTTAATTAAGAGCTCAGTGTAGAGTTTCACAAAGAAACAAATCACTAATCCTCCAGTCAAAACCAGGCAAATACATATGTGATTAGCTTAATGCCTTGCAACTCTATTCTTCACGAGAGGATTTTACCTTATTATGATTGTGCCAATGCTTGTAGGGGCTCACTAGAAGATGCTGGTATACTATATCAGTTTTCAGATATTAAGACTAACTAAAGTAAATCAAGTCAAGTCAGCACTATAAGGTCTGTCTTAATATTTCTGGAAATCTCTTTTCATTAAGGAAAAAAGTGTTTACTGATTTCTAATAGCATTTCCTTGAATACTGCAATATCTAGGCAGACACTATGCCAAAATAAAGCACAGCAGTTTTTAATGCCCTTATATTATGCTAATTCAGTTGCCTCTGACTTCCAGCAGCCCCTTCTTCCTACACCAAGAAGGGTGTGCAAACTATCAAACCTAATCAACAAAGTGCCTTCCTTCCATCTTGACAGCTTTGTAGTAAGTTACAGAAATATTTGCAGAAATTGGAGTAAAATTCTTGCATTCAAACCACAAATAAAACATTTTGGTTTGGCCAAGACTGAAGAAAAGTCTGTTTATCCAACTGTAGAGGAACTGTTCTCTGACAAGACAGCACAGGGCCAGACTTGCTCCTGCTGTAGAGTAGCTTGCAAAACAGTTGGGCTTTGGACTGTATGTTCTTCACCTGTGAAACCTCAGTGCAGCAAATCTCCTGGACCGCACACCTTCTTAAGTAAGCATCATTAATAGGTGTCTTTTCAAGGATGTCTTTGTCTCATGATGCACGAGGGGACAAAAATCAAAGTGTGTGAATCTGTGCTTTGTCGAGCCTTCAGCACAGCTTCCACTGGTGGCAATGGTGGAAGACACCCAAGACAACAAGAAAATACTGATGTTCTGGCAAGTATGTTTTAATCCCACCACAAAAAAAGACAGTATCATAACCTTACATTATAATCTGATATTTCCTTCTTTTCTTTTTCCATTTAACTTTCTCCTAGCATTAAGTAGATGTAACTTGAGGTTTTACTAGTGCCAGTGAAGCTTTTCTGAAGTTCCTCCTTGAAATACACCTAACTGATGAAAGAATTATTTACCAACTTGGTCAGTGAGCATGGAACTCAGGCCTTCATATATCTAACTCATTCATATTTCACACAGTATATTGTGTTATTATCACTTCAGTCACTAACAGAAACAAAACAAATTTAAAGTCACATCCAGTTAAAGCAAAGTGATTTATTCTTCTAAATAGACCAATTTCTGTAAATTACTCTGTGATGGTACAGATATCACTTAGCTAAAAGCGACAGGCAGAATCAATAACATGTATTTGCAGCTGGACAAAGTAACATGCCTTGACATGAAAAAAAATCCTCACACATCTGCCTCAAACAAGGGAAATCAGGTTAAATATCCTAGAATTTTTCTGTTTTTCAGTCATAAGACTGTTTTATGAACTTCTCCCCCTATAGAGCATCAGAAGCATTCAAGTACCTTTCTTAAAACTTAATTGTTTTTAGAAATTTTGCTTGAATTAAGTTTTTCAAAGTTACAGCATGGTAATATTAAAATATAAGCCATTAAAAATGTAAAAGCAAGCAAAAGACATCAGTGCTCTGTTTTCAGTGAAGATGAACATACTTAATAAATTTACATCTAATATTATTCCTTTAGATCTTTCTTGACTTTAAAGCTAACATGAAGTTATCTTTGGGATTGAGCCCAATATATCTTGATACCTGTCATAATGTCAGGAAAAGTAGTTGGTAAATTAAGAAAAACAGTTTTGCTGTTGAAACGGGAAAGCGTTTTGTATCCAAAAGCAATAGCCAACTCTGAATGAAAGGGCAAATGCACGTTTCTTAACAATGCAAAATAGACAAGTACAAAAACTGACTGCAGCAGTTGCAATGTGTCACAGCATCTATAATTAACGAGTCTAAACTACTTGGTACAGATCTGAATATATCATGCCCCTCTGAAAACTACTGCCTCCCTTGTAAGCACCTCTAACACTAATCATGGCAACATTACCAATTTATTGCAGAGGGTTTTCAATGGAGATTGACCCCTTTCCTAGAGGACAGTAACACCTGCATGTTCCAGTGGCAAAGACATCAGTCTGAACAGCCTGAGCACAGCAACACAATTCCTTATTCCTCAAGAAATTTTATTCCAGGAGTAAGTTCAAATGCAGTAATATGCCACTGTATCATAAGTCAACAGGTTAGACCTGAATACCTCCACCCAGAAGGCCCTGAAGGATACCAACATACTGCAGCAAAGCTGGGGGTTTATTCTGTACCTTGTTTTTATTTAAACCTGCTACCTTCATTTAAGTAACATAATAAATGTTACCTCCTCAAACAGCAATCAGCACTTCAAAAAAGCAGGGAGAAGGTAACTGGAACCATTTGCTTTCACTATATCTAGTCAGGTATACCTTTATTTAAAGATCTTTCTGACTTGGTCCATTTTTTCTTACATTATCCCCAACTGCCTTTACTATGGGAGGCTTTGCACCTACAAAATGAGCATATTATATGCACTAACTTTTAGACAGAGGAAACTATGTTATTCTTTGCTTTAGTATCATACCGAAGCATCCTCTCCAGAGGAGTGTTCCTTACCATGGACAAGTATTAACAGACAAATTAGTAGTGCATGACATAAGCTCTTGCATTCCGCGTGTTAGATAAATGTGAACTTAGCTATGATTTTACTGGACTTTAAGAGACACTTGCAACTGAGTAGAAAGGCTCTGAAGAGGGATCTGGACAGATTGGATCGATGGGCTGATGTCAACTGTATGAGGTTTGACAAGGCCAAGTGCTGGATCCTGTGCTTCACTCAACACTACAGGCTTAGGGAAGAGCATCTGGAAAGCTGCCCAGGAGAAAAGGACCTTAGGCTGATGGTGGACAGCCAGCTGAACATGAGCCAGCAGTGTGCCCAGGTGGACAATAAGGCAACAAGCATCCTGGCCTGTATCAGAAATAGTATGGCCAGCAGGAGAAGGGAAGTGATCATGCCCCTGTACTCGGCACTGGTGAGGCTGCACCTTGACTATTGTGCTTAGTTTTAGGTGCTGCAGTATAAGAAAGACACTGAGGTGCTGGAGCAGGTTCATAGAAGGAGGACAAAGCTGGTGAAGGATATGGAGAACTTGTCTTATGAGGAGTGACTGAGGGAGCTGGGGTTGTTTAGTCTGGAGAAGAGGATCACTCTCTCCACAACTAGCTCAAAGGAGGTTGTAGAGAGATGGGGGCTGGTATCTTCTCAGAAGTAACTAGTGATGACAGGAAATGGGTTTAAGTGGCACCAGAGAAGGTTTATATTGGATATTAGGAAAATTTCTACACTGAAAGAGTGGTGAAGCATTGGAACAGGCTGCCCAGGGAGGTGGTGGAGATACCATCACTGGAGGTTTACAAAAAAAGTATAGATGTGGCACTTCAGGACATGGTTTAGTAGTTATGATAATGTTGTGTAGATGGTTGTACTTGATCTTAGAGGTCTTTTCCAACTTTAATTATTCTGTAAGTGCTTTCACACACAGGCTTGTTGCAGAAAAGCACTGACTCATGTTTTATACTATAAAGGATGAAAGCTGTAAAAAGAGAGTAAATGGCAAACCAAAATTATAAGTCCTTTGGTCAAAAAGTGAGAAATCTTAAGGAACAAAATTCGTCTCTTGAATTAGATGTTAAGAATGAAACCATACGAAGAAAGGCACAAAGATTTCTTTAAAGAGAGTCTTTTAGTATTTAAGACTTACATATTAGTATATAACCCTTTGACTTCAGCCATCAAAACCAGGCTTATCCTCTGTACAAAGCTACTGCCAGCAAAATGCTGATGCCCACATGCTTAAGATGCATGAGCATGTAAGAGTCAGTACTTGTACTGCCTTCTGGTGAAAAGAAAGTCTTGTACAGAACTCGGGGAATACCCATCATGTGCATATTGGACAGCCCAAGTCAGCTGGTATCTGAAGAGCTCCGACAAAAACTCTGCATTTTATGAAGTGGCTTAGCTTTGTGGGAAAAGGAACAAAGCACATGGGTTAGGAACAGTTTGTGGGCCTATTAACACTCCCTTATCAAAAAAGCTCCAAATGTTCAAGTTACTGTCCTTAAACTACAAATACTGTTCGCTATCAAACAGATGGGAAGGGATGTTTACAACACATTCCTCAAAGTAACAAATTAGCATCTGTCAGATATTTCAGAATGTACCCCACCTCCTTCAGAGACACCTGTCAAGTTCTACCCTAGTGTTGCTGGCAAGCAAAGGTGGTGAAATATATCAACAAAAGTTTATTTTACTTTTATTACTTAAGTAAAACTGGGAAAGACTTAAATATATTTAGGAAAATCTTCATCCTACCAAACTACATCCTTGATACATTTAAAAAGATTTTAGAAGAACTGGCTTCTACCTTTTGAGGTTCTCAAGTCACTTGAGAATAAGCTGTAAAGAGATTCTTTTCATTAAAATAAAGGACATTCATTTCTCAAGCAATGACATGAACTGTAATTTGCTTTGAATACCTCCGCATTGAACTGAAACTAGTTTTACTAGGCAAAACAACCAAAACACTTATTACTAATTAAAGGTAACATTGAGACTTTCCTCGCAGCTCTCAAAGTCAAAGCCATATATCTGTAAAGGTGAGATGAAATTACAGCTCTCTGCACGCAGGAACAGCCTGGGTATTCATGAGCCAAAGCTGCTAACAAGCCAGCAGCAGTACCACAGAGGTGCCAGGACAATGAAAGGAAGGCAGCAGATAATTCTATGTCTAGCCAAGCTTGAAAGAGATGCTTCTCCCTCCCTCTAACAAATTATGGAAAGGCGGCTTAATAAAAGCACTTGGAATTGCTCAGGCATCTCTCTCTGCTCCCTTCAGCTTTATGACACTCATCACAGCTCAGCCTTTTCACCCTTGCATGCACAAGTTACCACAGACAGCTATGAAGGAACAGATCAGTGCTCCTGCAAAACAGAAAAGGCCACTAAAATATTACTGGTCAATGGAATTAGAGGATCTCATTCCTTTGGCTATTTTAAGGATACTGAAATACTATTATAGGGTAAGGTACCAGCTTCAGCTATTAACTGTCAGAATGTTTAACTTACATATTCTTGCAGAAGGTCACATAGGTTTAAGCAGAGAGAAACAGAGAACTCAATTTTTTATTTGAGACAAACCAAAGAATTAGTGACCTCTCAATCTCTGGAGAAATTCTTGGTGTGCACTTTTTCCAGAGGAAGTACCACCTTTCTGAAGGCAGCCTTGCTCAGCTTTGTACTGCCACTGAAAGCTGCTAACAATGGATCAGAGTAGAAGGAAAGGTTGTTCTGTTTTTTCTCTCCAACTGGCTATCAAAAGAAAGGAGAAACCACATGGAAGGAAAGTATTAATGTGCTGGCCTCTGCCTCCATATAGGAAGCTGCAAAGTGAAACTATATGGTGGTGGCTGAAGGGACACCAAACAGGTAGGTGGAAAGGAAATCCCAGCATAGCTACAAGCCCCTTGAGTAATCACTCTAGTAATGGATGACCAAAATATCTGTATATCACTTAAATAGCTACAAATGAAATGTCTACATAATAATGTTTCAAAGCAGCTGTTTGTGACTATGAACAGAAACAGCTGTTCCAAACATGTAACGTCCCTTTCTCATAGCACAGGGCAGGGCTCACACCACCTCTAGCAGGTTGAACCCGCCAGAGCACTGAGCAATCCTCAAACTGGGCAAAACATTTGTTGCTATTCTGCCTTTTCTATACTTAGAAAGTGATGTTGGAATGTTGTAGTAAGCTCAACTCAGTTTTTACAGCTTGTAGCTTTCTAAAATTAACATCTTCTGAAACAAAGATAGGACAAGGGGTAATGAAAGAGAGTAGATTAGAAGCAAGGAAGAAGTTCTTCACTGTGAGGTGAAGAGGCACTGGAACAGGTTGCCCGGAGAAGTTGTGGACCGTGGAAATGTTCAAGTCCAGGTTGGATGGGGTTTTGAGCAATGTGGTCTAGCAGAATGTGTCCCTGCCCATGGCAGGAAGGTTGGGACTAGGTAGTCTTTAAGGTCCCATCCAACCCAAGCATTCTATGATAAAGGATAGATTCCCAATATAGCTGTACATAAAAATAAGTCACATAACTGCAGCCCTCCAAATTTACAGTTATTTTCCACATCTATTGCCTTCATGGATGGTATCAATACAATTTTTGCTTACAAAGAACACCTGCAACAAATTATAGCCCTTTCCCCTCCTTATTAATTACAATTAAAACATTCCTACAAAAGTGTTTCTTGAACAAATAAAGTGATTTATCATTTGTGCATGCTTAGAAACTCAGATTAAAAAAAATGTTTGTTACAGCAGGCAACATTTAGTCAAGGAAAAGAAAAAATATTAAAAAAGGGCAAATATAAGCAGGTCAGTCTCCACAGAGACTCAGCTGGAATGATAAATGGATCCCACACATTTCACACTTGGACTATTTGGAAAACAAAATTACCTGCTGGCACTTGTTTCTTTTTCAGCCCTGCTGTTCATAAAACACAAAAAGAGCCAAACCAAAAACAGTGCAAGTCCCACAAAACTCTTGACAGCATTACATACATTATGCACAGACTTATTTGCTCCACAAAGCTATTGCAAGCTTTTTCAGCTCCTATTATGGACCCAGCCAGAAGAAAAACTGAGATGTAAACTGTGAGAAGGGCCCAGCCACAAAGCAGCTACTGCAGCTCTGCCAAGAAACATTCATCTGAAGTGATAGTGATTAATTTCCCCCTGTGATCACTCATATCAGCTGAAATACCACTCATTAGCAAGATAGTAAGCAAGTTATGTTTCTCCTTTGCATCCCTCTCCCCTCCAACAGAGGATCCAGCTTGGGAGGAAAATCAGGACTTCAGCAGGGAAAAATGAGACAGAATGAGGGCAAAGGGTAGGGAGATGCTGGTGGAAAAGAAAAATGCATAGGAGGAAATCAAACAACCAGAAAGACAGGGAAAGATGGGTGGCTGAAACCAGTTGCTCACATCTGTGGCTGAGATCTGAATAGTGGGCAATTCCTTAGTTTTGATACTAAACTTTTTTCCAAGGGTATGGAGGGAAGCATGGAGAAATACAATTTCCTTGCTAAGCCTCTTAAAAGAATCTTAATATTATCTGAAGGTAAAAAGGTCCAAGGCAAGACCAACCCCCCACCCCCCCCAAAAAAATAATCTTAATAAACTGATGACATTTTATGGATGCAAAGTAGTACTATTTTCATGTACTTAACCCTGAACACCATAATTTCTTGACAGAACTAAGTATATATTTTTTATTATAAATATTTTTTTATTATTTTTACAAGCACATTAAAAAGAAGGAAGCAAACCCAGGAAATGTCTTTCCCTGGCATTCATTGTTCTCAAATTTACAAGGTGATAGATCAAGCAAATATTTTGTGTCACAGTTTAACTGTTTTACAGCTTTGAGGCCAACATGGTTGCACAACGGCAAGGGCCATTTTTTCTCCAAGTAGCCTGATGACAAAAGCAGATCATCACTACAACAGACTGGTTAGGACCCTCTTGGATCATTATCTACAACCCGAGTTCACTCTGGTGAGACCTCTACTCATCAGTTGCTGGAGCCCATTTATAGCACTGAACTCCACAAAAAACCCCACCTTTTATGTGGCTTCTGTTGCCTCCATAAATCCCTCTTTTATAGCTTATTGAGTAAAATATCAGCCCCAGTAAACACCAGTTCTATTTTACAATACAAGAAGATAAAATTCTGTAATGATCTGCCTAATGATAGCATCTCACAAGAAACTTTATATTACAACAACAAAGCGCCTGCTTGTTTTATCCTACTGTTACTCTCTAGGGATTCATTCATATTGTAGTGCACAGAATTCACATGTACCCTCTGATGGTTTCATATCTGCTACCCCCATGTTATTTAATAGATTATTTTTTTTAAGTACCTTTTTCCCATGATACTGTGTGGCAGGGCTGAAAACCACAGGCAAAAGGAGAGACATCCTTTACACTAAAATATCAAGGAGATCAAGGTCCAAACAGAAACATCCACTATCTGCAGATAAGATGCTTTTCATTCTTGGCTGGCACAGGTAGTAGAAGTGGTTACTTGTACCTCAGTCAGAAACAATCAAAGTGAGGAAAAAGGATTAGATGTCAAAACACTTGAAGTGTATCCCTTTGATGAGGATCAAAACCAAGAATGAACTTTGAATATAATGTGTTAGTACATTTCAGTGGTCTTTTGAAGAAGGAAAAAAGCTTAAATTCATGAACATGCAATACTGTTTCTATGAACAGGATAGTAAAGCTGACATCTTATTCTCTTTTGCTAATTTGGTAAACCCACCATGCTTACAACAAGTTCCAGTTCTTGCTAAGAAACCTAATTCCTGTTTTTTAATAGGGCTGTACTATTCCTGTCACATTTATAAACTGCGGTGCTAGGACTGACATGTTACTGCCATTTTCTGCACAGCCATTGCAAACGAATTCAGTTACAAGGTACAGGTACAAAACCATGTCCGTGTTTCATTTTTTATCCATTGTCTAAAGTAGACTCAGCTCTGTACCACATTCCATAATCTTACATGCTATTAAAGCAAATAAAGGAAATGTTGTCCCTTCCCCTACAGATGCATACAAGACCTTAGTGGTGGAGGGGGGGTAGACAACAAAAAAGCCCCACAAAACAAAACCCCAAACCACAACAAAGCAAACCACACAGATACCCCAAAAAACCCTAATCCAAAAAACATCGAAAACAAAAAACCCAACCCACAGTAATGTTAAAGGACTGAGACAATGGGATTGTATAGCAACGTATATTTGCCATGGAGAATTTGACTATGATGGAAAAGTGTTCAAAACAGTGACAAAATAGAATGATCAATCCCTGCTACCTGTCAGTTACCAGCTCACTAACATTTTGAAAAATGCAGAGGAAGAATCTGAAATTCAAAAGGAAGAAGTAGAAGGAAGAAATACTCCCAAAAGCTGCTCTCCATGCAGATAATCTGGTACAGAAACCCTTATCAGATTAATATGCTACTCAGGCCTGAAAGGTAGAAATCATTATGAGGTACATAAAGTAAGAAGAGGTCTGAGGGCACCTAAGTGGCTTCCAGAATTTAAAAATGAAGAAAGAATGCTGTTGCAAAACAAATCAATGCACGAGGGCACATCAGACTAAGTCAAATCTAAGCATCCAAGTGGCTACATGGACTCTCATGATAACTGTAAAAATGAGTAAAGTAATAGCACAAACAGATTTATGTAAAGATATCTGGAAAGTCACCACACAGCACTGAATAGGACCGGAGTGATTGTAGTCCTTTATCAGCTGTATTACAAAGCAACTTCTAAGAGGAAAATTTTAAGTTGAAGTAGTCAATGGTGACTTCACAAAAGCTTTAGTTCATAGCCTGGATTAAAGCTTGTTATTTTAACAAAAGAAACCTCCTCTTTGTAATCAAAGACTTCTCAGGAAGTTCACTCTGAATATGCACAAATTAATCTTTAGACATTCTGAGACAACCACGTGAGCAAAAAAGTAAACAACAGGGCTATTAAGTGAAGTGACAGTATTGGCTAGAAGAGAATAGGCCAAGAATTGAGACACAGGCAAGGACTATAAAAATTTAACTGCTATAGTTTAATAGCAAAACAGCATGAAAGATCATTACAACATGTCTGAGTCAAAAATAATGCAGACAGTCAGCAATACAATGTCTGATTATTATTACTATTCAGTCCCTTCTATGATTAGGAGCTTGTTTGTTTGTGTCAGTATTGAGTGATGAACACATTTCATGACTTTTTTTAAACAAAGTCACGTTAAGATACAATGCCCAAAATAAGGCCAGATACCAAAGCTGCATCATGTAAGGTTTTCAGAAGAAGTTGCTCTAATTTCTACTCCTTCGGCTTAAAAATGATGCAGGCTCAAACACTGGAGAAATATTACCAACATTAACTGTTGCCAAATTTATTGTTTATTTCTCTGAACAAAGAAAACAAGGTTTAATACTTCTTAGCTAATACAAGTTTTCTTAGACTAAAATACACTGCAAATAAGAGCCTTAGTTTAGAAAGAGCTTGCATGTACCTTGATGGGTATTGACTTAAAATACAAGAAAAAACCCCGCTTTGATCTAAAAAAAAAAAATGTTGATTGATTCCTTTTCCCCTGTAAACAAATATGAAGTGCACAATCATTCCCAGACTAAAAACCTAGAAGCCACTGAAAAGATTCACCTTGAAGCAGAGGTTCAGGACCAACCTGAACCACCACTAAGACTTCCTTATAAAGTCAATTTTTCCTGGAATGGTTCTGCTCATGAATGCTCCAAGAAAATAAGACATAATTTAATCAGATTATTTTCATATAGCTCATAATTACATTGGGGGGGGGGGGGTTACTGAATACTTAAGATACTGTTACTTATTCTATTTAAACAATAACTGGTATGTGTAGCTCTCCAGAAGTACATTTCTCGAATAACAGTGGTGATTTGGGAAATCATTATGATGGACATTCATTCAGGTTGAAAATAATGACACCAAGAGATAAGCACTCCAGAACTGAAGAGCTGCTTTCAACAGTTAGAATTATTATACATTGAAGATTCAGCCAAAATTAACCTCCAATACAATCCTAATTTATCTAATGAAAAGTACTATGTATCTCAATCACACATAAGTGCATGTAATAATTTTGGATGTTCTTCTAGTAAGAACTTTCTTTGCATAATGACTGAAAGTTTCAAGCTTGTGAAAGCAGCAATTTATTCCCTGTCTCCTACAACTAGCTCTTTGCTAGGTGCAAAAAAAGGGACTTTGGTATACAACAGACTCAGACAATGAAGTTAGCAATTAAAGAAATGACTGTGTTCTACATTGTTACATTCTATAATTGTATACATTTATATCCTCAAAGTTTTCTTTAATCATAGCATTTTACTTTACAATGTTAATATTGGCTTCTGATCAAGACTGCAATTCTTGTCCTTCTCGTCCACGGCACTATTGATAATGCTTTTCTCATCAAGTTTCAAATAAGCAGAAGAAATGTTAAACAGTGAGATCAGGTCACATTCAGAGATCAAATTCAAACTCTCTAAAGGAAAATTACAACCTGCAGTTGCCTTTAGTCTCTCCCTGCCCCCTTTGCTACCCTCCTCCATATACAGCTTAACCTAGAACCTTCTTTCGATTCCTCCTTGTAAGTCCAGATAGCAGGCTCGAGCCAAACATCTCAGTACCCAGATTTTACATGCACAGACAAACAGAAAGAGACACATGAACAGCAGAGGGCAACAAGTAAAACCCCTCTCCAAAAATCAGAGCTTAGGGCTGTCGACAGCTACCATCAGCCCCTGATGGATGTTTACCAGCTCAGACTTGCACTATGTAGCACAGAAAACATCCTGGCCTTGCAACCAGCCCAGCCACCCTGCCTCTGGGCACAGCACCCTGTGGGACCACGGGATCTGGCTGCCCTTCACACACTGGTAGCACAATGAAGGGCAGCCTGCTATCAAGCCATAGCAACAATAAACTCACACTCTTAAGGAGTTTACTTACAAGTGTAATTTCTTTTAAGCCACCTCATTAGAAAACAAGTTCAATGTTAGATATTGCAAAGGCAAAATATGTAAAGATACATCAACAGGATGGTTTTTTTTTAAGATAGTCCCTATGTTCTTATGTAGATGGCACAACTAAAGTACAAATACACAAAATTAATCCCTCTGCTAAGAATTATGTAACAGCATATTAATATTTGCTTAAAATTCTAGAAGTAAATAACAAAAATAAAGCCAACTGAAGGAAAAAGAACTCAGAAAGAAATATTTTAGAGATATATACAGCAGAACTAGTTATATGATTTTAAAGAAACTGAGATTTGCTATAATATATGTAGTCAATGTCAAAATGAAAAAATGCAATCCATTTTAGTAATATGCAAATAATGAAGACTTGTGTACACATTTGAGTTCACTTGGACTCTGCACTAAAAAATCATGACCACAAAGACATTAAACAAGATGAGATAAAGGAAGCAGCCTGGGGAGTGTAAAACAGTTTCAAGATACATGAATCTCTTCCTTTTAATCAAGTATTTTAATTTTATAGTAATAATGTTTGTTCCTTATGCTTATTTTTCCCCTTTCTTCCAATCATAATGGAACATATATAAATCATGGTACAATTACTTATTAATTGAAAATACACATATAAACGATCACAGTGGTGAGAATGATATACTGTTTAGCCCCCACACAAGCTTACAGGGAAATAGTCATCACGTCAATCTCAAAGTGACTCCAAAATAAAAATAAAATTATTTCTATTTTAAATAGTAGCAAAAAATATAAATAATTCTTTTATATTCTTAAAACATTAATGAAATGCATAGCTACATTAAATATGATGCCAGTGTTATGAGACATGAAAATTAATAATTAGTAGTTCAGAATAGCAGATTAACTATAAAAATGTCAGAAGCTATTATTTGATGTTACTAAATGTCCCATTGTGAGGAAAAGCCACTTAACACAGAAGTGTACTACAGAGTAGTTGGAATCTCCTACATTTCTAGTCAAAGTGCAAGTGTCACTTTTACTACACTCCAAAAACCATACAAGTTGCCATTTCCAGTATTGGAAGGGAGAAAAGAAACTCAATAAAAATATTACTGCTCCCCAGAATAGATAAGTTTTCTGAAAACTAGAGCTCTCTCTTCAAACCCTTGGAAAGAGCTACTCCAGGGGCATCCGAGCCAGAAAAAGAAGATATGATTTAAGCCAGTTTTTCCTGCAAATAAATGCGAGAGCTGAAGCAACATTAACACACTTTAATCCTGCTACTGAAAGTGAGATCACCAAGCAGCAATGAGGGGTGCACAGAACAAATTCAGGCTTTAGACCTCCCCAAACTACAGAGTGAAGCAATACATGACAAAACTTTTAAAAGCTGGCCATACTCAATGTTCTTCGTTCAGGAGCTTATTCAACTGATAGAAGACTCTAGATGTTTATTGCAGGTAAAAAAAAAATCACTCTGATAATTACCAAAAAACATTCAGATAGTAACAAGAAAACTAGCTTTTTTTCAACACAGAAGGAAAGCCTAAACCTATAGCTTCCATTATTTGTTCAAATAAAGTTCAGTCAGTTGAGAAGACAAACAAACAAGCCAAGCCCAATGCCCTCCCTATTTCTGCAAAAGGACAGAGCACAAATCTCCATCTCTTCTCCTACAACTCCAGAAATAAAAACGTAACTTTATATAGATTAATCTGTTACTTATAGAAAAACTATCCACCAGTAACTAATATCTTTTGCTTATCTAAGAAGAAAAAGCCCCTGCCTCATCCTCTAGCACTTGCACCAGGACTGCTAAAGTTCTTTTATTATTCCCTCCCAAGCTCTTTTCCAACAGTTTCTTTATTTCTTTCTTTTAGAGTTTTGGACTTACCTCTGTCAACAGCAGAGCCACATGAAAAAAGAACCAACCACTGCCACCAACACCTTCTAAGGCCGCCACAGCCTGACTAAGGCCAAGTCCTCTCCCTGCGCTTGGTAAAATAGCTTCACCTGTCTACCCCCACTAAGTGTCCTCATTACCACCACCTGGGCTAGCTGCTGGCCCACGAGCACTGCCCTGGATTGAGCACCATCTCCCAGCTCACCTCTCAACTGAGAAATTCACCTGCAAAAGTTCAGGGCTGATATACAAAGAGGTTAAAAACATGAAATCAAAACTATCAAAATGTGCCTAGGGTACACCAAAGCTCCCGTGCTTTTGTAGGAGGGAAACAAGTCCCACCAGGTGCTTGGCTCTAATTTATGCCCTGCGGTAGCTCGCTGCTGGCAAATCTCCCCCCCACCTCAAGGGCACGTAAAGGGTGTTTTGAAAGTGAGCAGCTATAGAGATGCCTATGTGGGGGTTACAAAGCTATGCTGATACTTTTGGAGGTTCAAAGTGCTGACAGTACCGCGTTGTCACCAGTTGACCGGTGTGTGCCCTCCCTAATGAAACCATGGAGTACTCTCAATTTACTTCACAACTACCAGAAACAGGCAAAACTAGAGTTAGGTGAGACTGATGTGACCTTAGGTACCACTGCAAGAGAGGGCAAAATCTTGTGTCTTTCCCCGAGTCTTTGTGTTGTTTCTCAATATTGTTAAGTGAGGAACTTCTGGCCATTTTAATGTATATATCATGTTTTATCTCTTATATAAACCATAACCACGACAGAATCCTTCTCTGATTAAGAAAAAGATTTTATCGGAGTAGGGAGGGTTAAGGATGGAAACACCCACCAGGATTTCATGCACCAACAACATCTGGGCCTGCTATCTCCCATCCACTGAAGACTGATGTTACTGGAATGGCCCTGATGTTTATGGTGTAGACATAATGTCCTAAAATGTAACACATAAAAACAATTCAAAAGCAATTATAGCAAATATAAAATAATATCTGCTTGTAGTAGGTAAATTAAAGATTTTGATAAGGAAGAAGTAAAAGAGTAGGGAATAATTGGGTAGTGTTTTCCTTCTCTGCAGTGCTTGGTTTGACTAAAGTACACAAGAAAAAATAATTGCTCAGATTAACACCTCTTCAACACCTTTTAAAAACTCTGTAATTAGAAAAACGAAGGTCAACTATTGTAAAATGTTTTCCCTTGAAATTTTATATTAGGCATGTATTAGCATACTACAGATCACGGGATTCAGGGAAGGTGTTAGCTCTGTTGACTGTTCACTGGAGCATCATGGTGCCTGAGGTAATCCAAGAGCCATGGTGTGCCTTTGTGAATGAGTGGATGAGTCTGAGGTTGTTCCTCTGCTGGGTCTGACCAACTCCAGAGTGGTGGGACAGACTGTAAGAACATGCTTTACCAGTCTCATTATGGTTTTGATTATCAGATGATTATAGCATTAAATATCAATAAAATCATTCAAAGGAAGTAGGCTGATGATACATCAAGTAGTATAGTGCATTGATAGCACAAAAAGGATACTACTTTCCAGCTGTTTGGTGAAATGCCTTTGAGGTTGCTGTAAAAAATCTGTGGGAGAATTCTTGTCAGTTCACCGCATGAAGGCATGACCCCATGCACAGGATACTTGACTAATTCTCAGCCTAAATGGCTAAATGTTTGTGGAGACAAGTGGTGTTTTTGTTTTAGTTGCAGAATGACACTTATTTTTTCCAACTGTCCTTGTCAGCTCTTTTTTATGTGCTTTCTGAAGAAGAGATACGTGATTCCTGTGTTGGGTTACAGAGTGTGCAAGTGTTCACTATTATGAGGTGTATTTTATGAAAGTGTAATACTCATTTGTTTTGAGAGTTTTTCCCAACACTGAGTGAAATACAAACCAAAGCGGCATGGTTCAAAGCTGCCTTTTTTTGGACGTACTAATAGATTTTGAAGTAATGGCTTTGTGAGTACTTTCCAGTTAAATTTATTTTTTGTTACTCTCATAGAGGGTGTATGTTTGATGTTGGAAGTACGAACCAAAAAAGAGGGAATGTTGAAACACTGTCTTTTAGCTATTTTCTTTTAGTGTGAATGTACGTTTATTTTAATAATCTGTTTTGATCTATCTCTGTCTTCTGGTACACACACATAAATATGCAAATATTTAACTATTTATCTCTTTAATCCTTATCCAAAAAGCAAACGTTTGTTACCAGACCCTCAAATATTACAAAGTAACTTCATTGTATTATCTTTAGTAAAATTCTATTAATTTACAGCAACTGAAAGTCTGAAGGATTTCATGATTGTGCCTCTAAAACTTCATGATTGTGCAGACTCCTGTCCATCACAGAAACCAAACTCATCCAAAACTCCAAAAACTAAGGCCTTAGTTTTGCAGTCATTTTTCCTGATGTCTAACACTCATCTTTGGGACTAAAACCAGGGGTTATCACCTTTAATTTAAAGTTCTGGTCACAGTCAGTAAAGGTAATAGATTTAAGTAAATCTAAGGATTAATTGAGGATTAGCTGTTAATCTGAGGATTATATTAACAAAGATGCATAGGCCATATCACATTTTTTAAACCAGTAGGCATTTTATGCTTACATACCTTTATGGGTCAGACATAAATCTTGATGATCCTGCTTCCAATGTACATAAAGGCCTTTTAAAAATATTCCGGCACCTACACTTATGGGAAGAACTGAACCTGAAAAATAGAAAGTAATTTTGCCCAGGTTTGATAGATATTACGCCTCCATTTGGCTGCCAGACGAAGGAATCAGTAATTCAGATAAGGTTAGTGTGGTATTTGGCATTGAAACGTGCCTGAAGGAACGTGGGACATCAATGGTTTAGAGCAGAGAAAAGGCCAATCTGCAGGTGTTTGTCTATGACTCCACAGCAGCAGCCATGTCCTTTTACCAGGAGCTGTAAAGTTATGAAAACTTGGGATAAATACCCACCCCCACAAAACTCTAACCATGTTGCAACTGAATTAAAATTAGTATTAATTTTGATAGTTTTTCATTTATGAAGATAAGAGTATTTTATTTGCTCTGAAAAGAAATCACGTGCATTTGCAATACTGAGGTCTTTATCTCAGTAAAAACACAATTATGCTATCTAGATCTATACATCATGTTAAAATTGTATTGCATATATGTGCAAATGATCAAAAGATGTAAAAATAATTTGTGAAAAATTAATTCCTTTAAAAAGCTATCCAAAAAGTGAACAAAACATCAGGCATATTCTTTTCATCTTTATTTCTTAAGGGGGACATTTGGATAGATGGTGTTTGTCTTTCCAAGTCACCAGTACATGTGACAGAACCTGGCTTTCCTGGGGATGGCTGACTATCTGCCTGACGATGGGAAGTGGTGAAGGAATTCCTTCTTTTGCTTTGCCTGCCCATGCAGCTTTTGCTTTACCTTTTAAACTGTCTTTTTCTCAGCCCACAAGTTTTCTCATTTTCATTCTTTCACTTTTCTCCCCCATCCCACAGGGGGTGAGTTAGGAAGCAGCTGTGTGGGGCTTAGTTACCAGCTGGGGTTAAACAACACTCATAAACATGTTTATTTAGATTTGTCAATATTTTTCACTATGTAATTTTTCACCTTACAAGTCAATAACTTCTCTTTTTTAATTTTATTTTTTATTAGTGAAAATCTGTCTTAATACTTTTAGGCTACTCTTTAGAGTAGCCTATTTCACAGTAATGCCTATATGTGAAAAATGGTTTTATTACATAGTAGAGTGCTCTTCTTTCTTGAAAGGAAGACAAAGTTTTGCAAATCTCCTTTTTTAATTTCTATCACAGGGCTCAGTGAATTCCCACAGATTAAATATACTACTGATTATTTATGCAAACTATATTGATAAAATAGCTATGCAGCTGCATAACAAATAACCTGATAACCAGCATTAGGGACACTTACTTTCCAGAGCAGTAAATCTTCACACAATTCCGTTCTTTCACTCAGAGAAGGATGTCCTATCGTATATGGCTTATATCCATATAGAAAACTACAAACAGTGTAATTTCAGCTTTCAGGGTAAAAAACTTCACTATTTATTGAATAAATTGTAGGTCTTTAAAATTACCAACAGACATTCATACTTTGTTACATTTATCAAAGTAAAAACTATATGGGTGGGAAAATGCGTCCAGATAGACATGATATTCATGAGCTCAAAATTTACTCACAGATCAAATCTTTGGAAATCCTATTAAGGGTAGCACCTTGAGATGTCATGATTAATCCATACTAGTCCTTCAGGACAAAAGTGTGTCGTCACTTTGAAAGCCTTACTAATTAATTCCTCAATGTCATTTGGCTTGACTCGGGAACGTAATATAGACAATGTTGGAAATGATGCTGTCCTCTTCATTACAGTTTGTAGATGAGGAGGTCATATGACAACTAGGGATCGTTTCTGGGTTTTTTTTTATTTTAGAGGTAATTCTATATTTTTATTTTTATTAAAACATTATTCAGATTTTGATTCTTTATTGCAGTTACATAAATACCAATAGATTTTTTTTTTTTTTTTTACTGTGGTATAATATAGAAAAAATGTCCATATTAAATCTCTCAGGGTGGGGCAAAAGGCTAATTAATTTGGTCCAGAAGATAATATAACTCTTATCAGAAATATGAGAATAGGCTCTTTTAGTAGTTAATATTTCCGCACCATGATTCTTTAACCAAAAAAATTACACATTTGTACACCATATAAAACTATTATAGCCTACATATGAAAATGGGCAAATTACTGTACTGATCATGATTGTCAATTATTTTGACTGAACTTTGATGTGCTACACTCATACATTTCTACATGCATCATCTGTACGTCTGGTGTATTAAAGCTCTCCAAATTCAAATCTCTCCAGAAAGGTTGCTCTTTCCATGCATCACTTCACCCTTGTGGGCTGAAGTGCTGGGATTGTGGTGGTGAAACTACGGACAAGCCCTGTCAGACAGGCATTGAGACGATGCCTGTGACAAGGTACTTAAAGGAGGCTGTTTGGAGCCTGCTCTGGTTGGAATTAGTCAAACTGATAACAGGATGAAGATGAGTGATTGATGACTTTTATTTCTCATTGTAATTTCTGTGCTCTTGTTTGAAATTTCATGAACTACATGAAATTTAATTGAAAACAAACAAACAAACAACAAATCAAACCATCTTAATATTTTTTTTTCATATGGGAATGGTTTTTTGCTTATTCATAGTTTTGCTGGAAACATGCTAGATTTTACAAAGATTCATCTAATCTCACCTGTTTTGGGTAGGACCCTGGCCTGATTCCTCGTCCCTTTTATTTTGCCAACAAGCTGCTGCTGTGGCTGCCAGACCAGACCTGCCACGTGCCCTCCATCCCAGGATATGGCAGCTTTTTGAGGCCTTTCTTTGGTTTTCTGCAGGAACTTCCCAGACTTGAGATTCAGGGCAGGTGGTGGGCTCCCTCAGAGGAAGTGACCTCTGTGAGCCCTGGGGAACTGCAGAGGCTTTCTGGGAGGCCCATGCCAGAGACAAGCCACCACCTCTGCCCTGACACCTCCCTAAGGTTCATCTTATCATCCCAGCCTGGGGGCAGGGCTGAGAGCTTGGAGAAACAGGGATGGTGTTGGGGGTCTCAGATCCCTAAAACTGGAAAATATTGATTTTATGGAAAATCGTAAAGATAAAAGGAAAGAAGAAGCCAAATGAAATCTGTAGCTGAAATAGATGCCTAGAAAAAAAAAAAAAGCAAACCATCAAATACTTCTTTAAGATCTCTAGGGTTTTGCCAACAATTTAAGATGGAACTTGAGATTTTATGCAGATATTTGGAAAGAGAAGACATATTTTGGAGAAATCTAGACAAGATTTCTTACATATATACCACAAGCTTGAAATATTTGTAAATACGTTGTAAATCTGGTTATCTCAAAACCACCCTTAGGCTTCTGCACTTAAGAAGCAAGCTGGACATTCAAGTCTACTAGATCAGAGCTAAATCTTTTAATGAAGTGGGTCTTTTGGATTCAAGTCCATTAGGAGGTGAATCATTTAACTTGCAAAATTTATTTAGACTTAAAACACTACTTTAGCTTTAGCTGCCATCAAACACAAAACTAGAGAATACTTGCAGAAAATGAGACTATGGGGTATAAATATGCAAAAAAACCCCAAACCAACTGCTGCACATAGGACCCAGAGTTTTAAATAGCAATATGGTTGAAATTCACAGTGTTTATGTGCACACATTACACACATATCTATGTAATATACAGAAATAGATATACATACTGTATATATATAATCACTTACATATCATATATGTATCATATACATAGTTTGAATGTTTATACACGTTATACCTATACATATAAAATCTATATACAAAGTATGTGTAAATATTCAAACCAAATATATATATTTATGCATTTGTATATGAGTGTTTGTGTGTGTTTGTAAGGGGAGAGAAATACTTGGGGGCACAGATAGTAAAGTGTGTTTACTTCTGACAGGAATCAAAAGAGAGCAAACACACTGTATGAGAATTGCTATTTACTCAAAGAAGCCATTCTTGTAACCTGGTGTGATCTAATCCTCCTGGTATGAGAGCTGCGAGAAGAAAAATAAGCTAGTTTAGGATATTGCTAAGCAGAGTTTGAAGCTGCCGGGTGGAAGCTCTGCCCTAAGGCACTGCAAACTCTGCTTTAAAAATGGCCAGTTGGGACTGTTGTGCTGTGCCCTGTGGTGGTAGGGTTTGTTGTCTCCTTCCAGAGGAATACTTTCCTTTTCAGTACAAGTTAATTTTTAAATGCTGATTTATTAGTGAGCCTGAAGATGGAAAAGAAAATATTTTGCAGTGAACAAAAGAGCAAAACCCCCAAAGAAACATATTTAATACACACTCCTATTTTAGATATAGCAACAGGTGTTCTAGCACATTTCCTTTCTGAGGTGCAAACCCCAGTTTTATTACTCAAAATCTAACTGCTTTCAGATTTAAGATGATTGTATGAGCAGATGGCTTTCCAAGATCTGCCATAGCCTAATCCATAAAACACTTCCATGCTTGGTTTACTTTTGCTTCATTTATAAACTTAGAGGAAAGCAGATGCTTATGCTCATTGTCAGGTTGGAAAATGAAGAACTGAACTTCACAAGGCAGCAGACAGCTCTGCTGAAAGATTTTGTGCTATAACTGTGATTGCAGATACTTTCACCCCTTCTAACTCAGATTTCTGTCTCCTAGAATAAGCAGGTATTGGTCTTCATTAATGATATTTAAGGAAGGATATCCTATCCTTAATACTATGATCTGTAATGTACATTACATACATAGATCAATTACATTACATCTGTAATGTAAGAGAAAAATCATCCAAGATGGCTATTGTTCCTTGACTGAAAGAATTTATTACATGGGTAACTGGCCACTGGAAGCCACACATGTAACCAGGGATTCAATAGGTATTTGAAAAAGAAAAAAAAAGTGTGATTTGAACTGTAAGGACAATGTCATCTGAAGTGACGAGGTAACTATCGCTCCTTTAATCACAGCAGTGGAAAAACTGAGGGGAGCCAAATGGTGACACACTGCTGACTTTGCACAAATAGAGTGTATCTATGTTTATTTGCTTTTCCTCCAGACTTCTATTACATTTTAAAATTTATCTATTTCTATTCTATTGATTTTCCATAGTAGTGAAGGCTGAATTAATTTTGTTGTGTGGGTCATTTGCTGTATCAGGAGACAAATTTTGCCTGTTAGACATGGTTTAGAGGAGACAGTGCAAGTCTAAACGTCTGAGGTTTGGCAGTTTACAAATCAATTATTTCTGTTAGATAGCCAACTGCCACACCAACTGGGAAACAGATTATATCAGATTACTGCACTTTTAATTAGCCAATCGTGACAAGCAAGGTTTGAAGAGGAAAAGAAATCAATCAGAAACTGCCAAACTTGGTCAGCCAAGTACACAGTGCCATTATTGAATTTTAGACATTGTTCTGAGGCAGAACTTGATCTCCTGAGCTATGCAAGGGGACCTTCCTCACACAAGTGATCCATCTTAGAGCCAAAGGTTATTCTGGAGCAAATATTTCCAAGCATTTTTTACAATTAGCCTCTGACAACATCTGTCTCAAAGCAGAATCCCATTAGAGAGGAAGGAGGAATGGGGCATATTCCCCCAGTGATATGGTAGAACAACAAATACCTCCTCACATGTCAAATGTTTGTGGGTGGGGGAACATATATGTGAGGATGCACTTCTGTGCACAGAGGAATTGCATCTTGGCTGACAGATTTTAGAGAAATTCCTTTCACCTGTTCAAGGGACTGGAGCGCTTCAAAACTGAGTCACTATTTGCTTTTCTATCTCATTGGATTTATAACAAGATAATTCTAGCTACCCAGAGTATCCTGTCCTATAAAGCAAGATTTATGGCATGCTGTCTTAGAACCTAATTCTCTCATGCCTTCACCTCACACAGTCATTTGCTCTGTAAACTATATGTACAATGGCCTTACATCAATATGGTCCCTCATTACACCGGCAAAGGGAAGTCAAGGTTAGCAGCTCAGCTGAATGATAGTAAAAAACCCCACCAGAGGACATAGGACGAGCTTCTACATTCTTTTAGGGATACAGAAAGCAGTGTGTCTCTCTCAGTGTGCCAATTAGAGGCTAAATTCTGGGGAGTCTTGTTGAGTTTTAAATTGTGTATGGGTACAACATTTTCCAGAAAGTCATCCATGGACTGACAGACTGTAGAAGAATCCTTGCAAGTGCCTCTCCTGCCTTCACTGCTCTTTATTTTAGATCCTGATTTGAATCTCTTGCAAATAAAGAAAGAAGACACTTGAAAAGTAAACTGATGCTTTTATATCATTCTCAAGCAGGTACCTGGGTGACAGGGGCCTGTAAAAGCACTTTCAGTTTCTCATGTGGCTTGATTCTGCCGGAAGTGGACATTTAATCTCAGTCTAACAAAATATTTATTGATGTTCAATGCTAATTCACACGTGGTTTGTCCCAAGAAGTAGAGTGTTTATTCACACTCCAGTTAAATACACACTTCAGAAAATAGTTGAATCAGAATGACATTGCTCAGTCCTTTGCAAGACCAAAGCATTCCTAATTAACTATTTAAATATCTTTAGTATTTTCAGCTTTAAAGTATATTTAGATGTAAAAGATGGAGAAAACAGCTTATGTTGCTCGTTGTGGGATATTAACATATGCTGGCTTTAATGTTCCATTTGGTAAGCTTTTGAGTCCATTTCCACAAATTGGTCTGTGGTTATATATATATATATATACACGCTTCTCCTCTCTTCCTTAAAAGAAAGATTTGTACTTTGGAAACACAGAATGAGCATATTATAGTCTTATGATAACTAAAACTGCTGCATGTCACTTTTGTGGCTTTTGAGAACTGTGCTTGATGTTTGGCACCCCACAGCTCCAGGTGGGGGTTCTGTTTTGTCTAGTTCTTTGCATTTCATTGATTAGGTGGGTGCAGAAGCAGAACTTCTTTGTCACTTCACTGGAATCTGTCTGGATGTCTGCAGAGTGTATCATAAATCAATTCTTCTCGGAGGACTCCTTGCAACAAAGTCAATAATGGAGCAGGAAAGCACACATGCTATCAGAGGAGCCAGAATGAAAGAAGGAAAAAAAACCAGTACTCAAAAAAAAAAAAAAAAAAACAAACAAAAAAAACCCAAAAACCCACAACAAAACTGAGCTGCAGCCAAGTTTTGTCAAATATATGGTACAAGGCCACATTCCTTGCTTTCTTCTGCATCATCTTTTTAATGCTCTGTCAGTTAACACACCACCATCACGTGGATACATGCTAAAGCAGCTGATACATAAAGGGTGTTAGCTCAGCCTTCAAAGGCAATTTTCTAATTTCAGCCTAGTGTGGACAATCCCCAAACTCGTAGGATTTATAACCACATCTTACACCTCTGTAAAATTTTGTGCTTCTCTTTTGCCCTCCTTTTTACTTTTTTTCCCCACACAATATTTATGTATTGACAGCTGTCAAATTTATTCCTAAAATGCTAGTTTAACTATTACAGCTGGAAAAAAAAATATTTGTGCAAAACCTGCTTTGGGCAAATACCACAATATATCCTATTATTGTTTCTGGCACTTCTACCTGTCTGTCACAACTGTTATTCTTCTACCCAGAGTGACCTGATCCTGGCAAACCATCCTGACACCCATTAACCTGACCAGATATGATGATGGGAAGGAAGGAAAAGAAGAAATCAGCACAAATGGATGATGTTTTCTTAAGGTCATCATCAGCAATCATTTATCTGTATTAAAACAGCTAAGTAACATTAAACAAACTATATTATACTTCAGAGAAATTCTGTATTTAAACACCAATAATTTCCCTCCAGTTTAGAGAGCAAGTACTGAAGTCATTACTGTAATTTGCCAAACTGTGTGAAATTGCTAACAAAAATCCTCTGGGGTCAACACAGATTTAAATTTTCTTCCAGTTTGTTTTCATGATGAATATTAATACTCTGTGTTTCGCAGTTTAAAGTTGCTTATTTTGTTCTCTTATAGAAAGGTTGGTTTTCAAAGGAAGCTTGGTGCTTTTTCTCTGGTCTCTTTGTTTAAAGGTTTACGGATTTGAGGCAATTCCTTTGAGAGTCATTAGTCCTAATTTAAGACAAATATGAAAGTTAATTAAAAGTTTAGTTCATTGACAGATAAAAGAAAACTTTACACTTATTCTGTCTGGAAAATAATGAGCAGGACTAGCTACCAGCTAATAAGCAAAGACTGATAAAAAGTACAGCCTAGCTTTTCATCACTGTGGTCAGAAATTGTATGTTTCAGGTTTTGTTTTGATCTTCATCTTTTCTTATTAGCTGTTACCTCTCCATAGCCATTTCCACACCTCCCTACTTGATTACAAAGTCCAAACATAGTTCTGAAAGTGGCTAGAAAACAACAGGAGCTTGTATCATCAATGATAATTTTCTGTTAGAAGCAAAAGTGGACATGAGGCCTCTAAAGGTGTAACCTTTCCCTCCTGCAGCAGCCAAAGAAAGAGAATTTGCTTTCCCCTCTCTGTGGAGAGTTCTTTTTCCCATCATCCAACATGGCCTGAAGGGAATTGGATTTTTTTGCCTAACAAGCAGCGTGCTTTGCAGATTTATTTATTTATTTATTGTGAAAGCCTATCAATTCTGCCTCTAAAAATTAACTCTGGGATTTGATAACAGCTCCAAAAATGTTCTTCTGACCAACAGGTTACTCCAAACAGTCTTTTTCAGCATTTTGACTTCTAGGACAAACATGGAAGGACAGAAAGACTGCTGCTTTTTTCTCTAGCATGTCTATTACTTGGACCTGTTCAAAGCACTTGACACTGTCCCACATGACATCCTTGTTTCTAACTTGGAGAGACATAGATTTGATGGACGGACCACTCAGTGGGTAAGGAAGGACAGGCTGAGGGAGTGGGGGTTGTTCAGCCTGGAGAAGAGAAAGCTCCAGGGAGACCTTTCAGGACTTAAAGGGGCCTGATAGAAAGCTGGAGACAGACTTTTTGCAAGGGCTTGTAGTGATAGGATGAGAGGCAACAGTTTCAAACTGAAAGAAGGTTGATAGAGATTTCATATCAGGAAGAAATTCTTTACAGTGAGGGTAATGAAGCACTGGAACAGGTTGCCCAATGAAGTTGTGGGTGCTCCATCCCTGGAGCCAGTTTGGATGGGGCTTTGAACAACCTGGTCTAGTGGAAGGTGTCCCTGCCCATGGCAGGGGATTGGAACGAGATGACTTTGAAGGTCCTTTCTGACCCAAATCATTCTATGATCTCTTTCCTGAGAGCAGGAGTTAAACTTATTAAAACAGACACTGGGAAACCATGGATGGCATTTGACTTTCCCCTGCACTGCCCATCTCAGGAATAGAATCCGCCATCTTTTCTGTCTCAGTCTAGTAGTACCCAGCAGTATCTGTTCTTCTCCAAACACTCTTTTCTTTCTCATCTTATTGCTAATGTGTGCTGAAGAGAGCATGAATTTTGAATGCAGCAATTATCATTCAATAGATAGGTTTAAGTGTTCTAAATACTACTAAAATTCACAGAGGAAAACTTTTTTTTTTTCGTGCTGGTGGGAAAAAAAGCCATTGAAATAAAGTGGAATCAGTTTTTATAGAATTATGTCTCTTGAATTGCTATTGGGGTTTGAATCTCTCTACTTCTATTATTATAACTCAAGTTAAAATCCCTTAAAGCTAAAGAGGTCTCTTTTTTAATTGTTTCAGCTAAAAAGGGGTGCCCTATATATGATCCTACACCTGATGCTGACCAATGGACAGAGTCATACGGAAATACACAGACATATGGTATAGACAAAAAAAATTCCCTGACTTTGCTTTAAATCTGTAGCTTAAATCATAGCTGGGATTATCAAGAGATTTTATTAAGGTGCAGAATTGAATTAATTTCTTCAGATACATAACTCTTTCTGAACTTATAATGAGTTAGAAAGTATCACCTGGGAGCTAATTTTCCTCATCTATCTGCCTTGGAATGCATGTTATGATATGAAAGATATTTTGAATGGTGGCTTTGTATGGAATGACAAGTTTTGCAAGTGACTGAGAAATCACTGAACATTTGTCACATGACATGAAGCCAGGATAACTTATTAGACCTTATGACTAGTGTTATACACTGAGAATTCTTGCAGAGCTTGCAGGTGTTTACCAAACAAAATAGAATTTGATGTCATTTCATATCGAAAAAAAAATTTCTAAAACCTTTGCTTACAGAGTCCTGGACGAAAGCAATGCCTTGACCCCATGAGAGAGACACAGGCTTCTGCTGCATTTTTTACAGCTTGACTGACAGGTACACTAGAGAATGCCAGAATTCCAGCTGCAGGCCCAAGGGCTGTTTAACACAGACGGAAGGTGAACACCAGCCAATTACCAACCTAAATGTGTACTCAGGAGAGTCTCTTCCCTGCACAATGATTTTTAAAACACCCATTGATGTTCATATTTAGAGACAGTAATGTTTTTAGTGGTGGAAAAAAACACCTTCTATCATAACAAGCAATAGAGAGAAGCTTCAAGCCAATTAGAGAAAATGGACCACAGTGAGTCAACATTCAATAGCTCATGATTTAGAGAAGTATTCACCTTGAAACAGTCAATATGTGCATTACACATGGATATTTAACAGAATACCTCACCCACAGTTTAATTAACTGTGCAAACAATTAACGGTGCTCAAGTACAAAGACTGAAAATTCTCTGCACAGCTCAAGTGAAAAAATTCTCTAGAATGAGAATGGCTGGCTTCACAGATTGTGAAGAAATTCTTACAGATGTCCAGGGACTCCTGCTCTTATAATGCTTATTTATCGATCTGTGAAAACTTTCCAAAAGGAATGAAAGTATAACAAGCTGTAATAGCAATCAATACTTGGTGGCTGTTGATGCACAGGACCTTTAGATGCACGCTGACCAATGATTACAGTATCGCACTCATTTTATGGAAGGGAAATGAGGTGCAAATTAAAGATGTTCTTGGTCTTCTGTGCATCACGTTAAGATAATAGCTCTGTGGCCATCTCTGCAAAAAGCAAAACATCTGTTTTGCTCTTTTCTGAAAACTATAATATTGACTTTTATTTTCTAATTCTCTTTTGGAGACTAATATCTCTACTTTGCTACCTTTCCAGGCCCTGTGTTTAGCTTTTCGAGTGGAGGAGCAGAGTGTGTGAGGTGAGGGCTTCCCAATACCCAGTGGATCCCCACAAGGGGAGCACAGTGCTGCTTCAGGGCTCCCCTTGCTGAAGGCAACTCAGGAGAAAGCACTGCTGTTTTGCCTTGTTCCCCATATCCATCCACCTGCACATGGTGCTGTCCCCTGGGCTCGAAGGCATGAAGCTTATCTTCCTTCAGGAGCCATACACTTTCCAGGGATGATCCCAGAGAAGTGAATTCCTAGGTAACTGTCTGGGAAGCTGATGCATACTTTGGGATTAATGACACCAGTAAATACTGTTCTGAAAACATCACTAATGGTAGCTAAATGGGTCCAGAACGATGCGAGGCAAATACTTCAGTAAAAAACACATTAAAAAAGTGTCATGGGGCAGTGAATTCTTACTGAGGAAATGCTAGGGGAAAGAAAAGAGGGAGAGCTATAGAAAGACTGAGTAAATTGCAACATTTTTGGACTTTCTTTGTATTACAAAAGGCTACAGGTTCAGCATGTTTCCAGTCAGATCAGCGGACCTACAACAAACACTGAAACATTATCATGCACCAGTAGTTTTCAATTTTTATTTTCATTTAAGAGTCCTTAATTATTTTCCTGGGGAGGCACATACAGTAAATGGAAGCCCACTGTCAGTCAGCTTTAGTGGACCTTATGGTCCATACTCAATTTTGTCTTCAGGATCTGTGGATCAGAGGTTAAAAGCCTTGCCATTGCACCCTTCTGAAAAATTGATTTGGAAAAGCTTGTCACTTTAAGGGATGGATTGGCTGCTACAAGTCTAAGGGTGCCTTTTGATTTCATTACACTTCTCTTTCTATTTATATCTGTGGTTAGACTGGATGAGCAGAATTCAAGCTGTGAAATGCCAGGTGGGGTTAGGAAGGCTGTAATAAGAGTATCCCAGCAGGCAGTGATGGTTCTCTGACAAGGTAAATGCTGCATATCAGGGGGTTCAAATACTGCTGGTGAAGAGCACAGAAAGGGAAAGTTAGGAAGTATCAATAAAAAAATATTCTCAGTCACTGTAAAGGCTAGGTAACTACATTCATAGCCACTGATCTATAGGAACAGCAACAGACTCTTGGCTGTGATGCAACAGCAAGCCCGGTTTTATCTTCTTAACCTTTACCAATTGGTTTGTACAAGTTTAACTGCATCTTCCTGTCTCCTGTGGACCTATGAAGAAGATGCATCAAGTGTTGACATAGGTACTGTGCAGGGCATGAATGGAAGGAGGAGGTTTCCAAAGTCAGTCACATGGACATAGAATATTTTATTTCCTCTCCCTGGCTTCTGAAGGAATTTTTTTTAGAAGGGTATTTTCTACTGGCAATCACTTTCCTGTGGTAACCTCATTCCCACAGAAATATACTCATTGCTTATGCACAATAAAATGAAAATGGTCAACATTTGAGAACAAAAGGAAACAACAAGCTACTTAGTGCTATGAAAAGAACAGATAAGGTGTTTACCTTTCTTTAACTATTTTTTTTTTCCGAAGAAAAGAATGAAAAGCCAAGAGAAATACCATACCCCATGTTATGAATATGACCTTGACATTACCTGAGTAAAGTTTTCCAAACTGAATGCCACTGAATTACTCCTTTCTGAGTGGCTCTGAAGCTATCAGTAACCTGAACTTCAGTAAGTTTGTGGCTGTATTTTAGAATGTATTTAGAAAAGGACCAAAGCTTCTTTGAAAATGTCTCTCCCACTAAGAGTCTGAAGTATATGAAATTATTTGCACATTTTTAATGACCAGAAAAGAATTGTGTTCGTTTAGTGCTACAGTTCATTAACTGACTTTCATTTCTTTATAACAGTCCACTGAATTTGTGACTGTGTTTTGTCTTGTGTTACTTATCATGAGCAGTATAATGATACATGATTTGAAAAAGTCATGGATGGTAACAAGAGAATTCCCTTTCTAGGTGGTACATCAATATCAAAAGGTACGTGATTAAGAGCATAGCAGATCGAACATTCAACTTTGCATGTAACAGTTTGCATTCCAAGACATGCAGCTATAAAGATATTTTAAAAACATTAACACTTAATGACAATTCCAAACAATTACTTCTTTCTGTTCCTGTAACCGAATGACAATGTTACAAAGAAAGAAATTTCACAGGGAAAAAAAAAAAATCTAGAGATTATATCAGAGATATAACTCAGTTTATAAATTTATTAATAAAATAGTCTTTTGTTGGAATGCATGGACTTCATGGCTGCTACTGCTAGGAGTGTAATGTTGTTGGGAATGGCTACCACTATCCCAGTGGCCATTGGTAGATCTGTCAGGAAGCAACTCAGCAGCAGCTAACACACTTCACAGTAAATGGGATGGCTGTAGGCTGCTCTTGGGTGTGAGCCCTTTAGTTCTTGCCCATTTGCTCAGTTATCTCAAACCTTCTGGCATATGCTGTATTTCTGACAACTGTACTGAGTCCTATCCTTACTGAAAGAGATTTTAAGTAACTGAGGGAAAAATAAACCAAATCTAAGTCATTGCTGCCCTCTCTGCTAAAAAATAAAAACCTCCTACTTCTGTCACATCCTTGGCAGAAATTAAAAGAGGGTTTGTACAGTTCTGTGATACTCCTCTGCACACTGAAGGTGTTAGTAGTGTTACTTCTATAGAAGGTGCTGCATCATCAAGAAAATCATCATAAGAACTGGCCTTGCAAATTCTCATAAAATTCTAGTGATTCCAAACTTTTCTTAAAAAAATACTAAGGAACTAGGATAGATTATGGACATTGAGATCTAGCCTAAAGCACCATCCCTATAGGGAGGTGTTTTTTCTTTGCAATACTAAATTATCTGAACAGATTCTCACATATACTCACTTATAACTATATACCTCTACACCAGTGTACACCAGATACATAACCTTGAGAGGGCTTTTTTGTTTATCAGTTTCTTGCTTTCTTTGCACAGACTTCATCAGGTATAATACACCAAGTAAATTAGCTGGTGTCCATATGACAGCCCTATCTTGCAAACAATTAGTATTTTAATTTTTCCTTTATTTCCAACAGTATGGAAAGCACACTTGTACTGTCATTACCAAGAGCAATCATGGATTTAAGATTTTCTCAAAGGTGAGGCAGCCTCTTGAACAAGCCACCTTTCTTGCTTAGGTTCTGTGCTCATGCTTTATGGGTTTGTTCCTAACAGATTCCTGGTATCCCAGAGGAAGAACTTGGAGTTACTTCAAAGGGTACCATCACTGCAGCCATAACAGGACATTCTGCAGGCACAAATGGGAACACACCACATATAGTATAGATAGTGTTTGAGAAAGAGAGAAAGGAGGGTAGGAAAGAAGGAAAGGAAAAAAAGGAAGGAAAGACTGAGGGTGGCAGAGGAGAGGAAGGACTTCATGTACTGAACAGCTTCACACAGAAAAATTTTCATTTACTGAGTTTGGGGAGTACAAAGTTCAAATTCAGAGTTTGATTGCCATTATTGCATTTTAGCCTGGATCACTTCAGTATCACTTGGTGCTGACGTAATTTGCCCTGATGACTCAGAGGGGTGATGACGATGAGGACTCGGTGCATCTCAGGAAAAACAGCTGAACAGCATAGCCCTGGCCACCTGCTCAACCACCAACTGTTCACACATTTTTTCCTTTTTTTTTTTTTTTAAGCAAATGTGCCAAAGGGTATCAAAACATATTCATCAGAACACTGAAGTAATAAACTAGAACAAGGTGTCAGTTTAAATAGGAAATGTGGTGGAAAGATTAATTAAAAAAATTTGAAAAACACTACTCTCTTGATTTTGTCCTTGAAGGGTAAGTTAGTCCCTCCAGTATTATTTTCTAGTTCAGCAGCTTCCTGTGGTTTCCTGAGTTCTATAGTAATAGACACCCATAGTAAAGGGTCCCTCCTCCTGCTACCCTGAGCCTCAAGCTCTGGTTCTGCTCTTCCCAACCCTTTCACATCTTTGCATCCCCCAACACCTTCTTCATGCTGGGTACACTCACCAGATAGAAACTATTTCCTTCCCTTTACAACAACCATCCCAAACATATTGACCCTTTCCCCATCTCAGAAGTCTTCTTGCAGGTCATACAGAGTCTTTGTATACAAACTGTAACGACCTAGGTTGTAGTAACAACCTAAAATGCACATCCTTTTTATCACTCTGTTATAAAAAGGAGGCAGCTTCCTTTGTATGGACCTACAGATTGCAGATATCTGAAATGGAATTTTCTGTTCTATGGAAATAATTCTTTCCTGCTATTTTTACCATTGTTATTCAGGATGAAAATCCAAAAATGCAATTTCTAACTAGACAGAAATTCCAGGTTTTGCCTACTTATAATAATTCAGAATATGTTGCAGCATATTTTCTGCATGGAATACATCAGCATATTGGGTATTTTAAACACATATGGATTTTTTATTAAAATATGGATGATTTCAAAGGAAGGATCAAACATCCTGACTATTTGAAAAATCTCTTTCATTTTGGTTTAATCAATTTCTGTTACAGCTATCCTTAATAAGTATCCTTACAAGAGCTTCATTAATTTAAATTCAGTTTGAGAGAGATACAAGACAGAATGCATTCAACAAGATAGATTCCAATTGTTTGTTATGTTAAAAGTAAAATCGTTATTATAAACTCTGCATCTAATACTCATCAGGAATTAATTAAATTTATACAGTAGGTCAAGATATTCAGAAATGTTAGCTGTGTTTAGTTATCTGCTTTCTGAGTATAAGTAATCAGCATTTCCAGAAATTAATCCTCCCTAAATTTAACAGCTGAGATGACTAGGCGTTCCCGTCCTTCTTTTCTTTTATTTCCCCCTTTTTTTTCCCCAGTATTTGTTAGCATTTTCTTCTTTTTATTTATTTATTTTCAAGGTAAAATAAGTAAAATACTTTCTTTTAATCAAGGCACCTTTAGATACCCAACACTTCTAGGGGAGGAGATTAAACTAAACAAAAGCTGCATGTTTAATATAGTGCCATAGAGGGTAACATTCCTATTTTGATATCTTATCAAAGACTTATAAGGGTGGGGAAAAGATTCTTACAAATTTTCAGTAGGGAAATGTAATTGCTTCTTGTAAAGATTACAAATAAAATCAGCATGTGCCAGAACCATGTAAACTTTTTGAATTTCTGAGCATTAGAAGAGGGCCCCCTCCCTGCTGTATTTGCTGGCAAAGGCCAACAGTAATCCCCAAATTGTCTCGTGTTGGAACAATGGAAACCTTTAGGAGACGGCACAGTCTGAAGCTCAGCAATTTTCTAGTTTCAGATTCTAAGTATAGAAAACACAGCCTGAGGCTATCCACACTGTACTCCAGCTGATACCAGACCAGTGATGGCTTCAATTATTTTTTTTCTGGAGATGTAAAATTCACTTGCAGAGAATTGCCAGGTTTGTTAAAATCTCTTCTTTCCGGGTGAAAGTGCCATCTATGTCTGCCCCATTCAGCTAAAACGTTTTGTGGCTATGCAAACAGCCACCTTCCTAAGGGGCACACACACAGCATGGTCAGCAATAGCACTGACATCCCTAGCTTTAAATGGAGCCTGTGAGAACCTGTGAAAAGGTGTTGAAGCACAGTATCTTTATTTCTTTTACTTTTTTTTTTTTTTTTATATTGATGTAAATGAAAATGCCCTTGCAGTTATACATTATTATCTCCATTGTTTCCTCTAGCCTATCAAGCTGCTCATGTGGATGCTTCCTAATCTGCTTTGGAGTTTAGAGTTTATTGTAATCAAGTCAAAGTAAATTGGGTTAGCAAAGACCTATTTATTAGATTCTTAAGTAAATCTGTTTGATTTTGAACCTGGCAGCCAAAAAGCTGAGTGAGAGGACAAAAAGTACAATGTCTAGCAGCAGGGGAAAAAATGTCAGGCAGATAAAGGACCACAACCTCCCCATTTGGCACAGGGGAAGATACCTGTTGTCAGGGGTGGATGCTGTCAGCTCTCCCACAATGCTTCTTTCCCTTCTCCTTCCAGGAAATTACAGATGTGTTTGCAGGCAAGTAATTGCTATTCTCCCCTTCCTTTCACCCTCACATCATGTTTTTTTGGTGATATGCCTTCTCACACCTATTACCTAAGTGCTTCTATGTATGTAATAAAAAGAGGGCAAGAGGAAGTAAAGAGGGAAGATGTTCCAACAAATCTCAGATCTCGGGGCTTCTCACAGAAATCCGTTGTTTGTAATCCCTGAATTCTCTCTCAATGCCACCTGTGATGATTCGCTTCAATAGAGGTGGTAATATAGGACTCCAAACTTATGAATAATTCTGTGCACAAGCTAAAGCAACAGTCCAGCTGTTGCTTTTGCATGAAAAATTGTCCAATTATTTACTCAAAATTGTGCAAATTCTAGCATGGTCCCGGGTTTTTCTGGCATTCATCTGTCACACTGTCTGTCATATAAAACTTCCCAGAATTAAAATCCACATCCCTTTAGCATCTCAGTGAAGTGTTGTTGGCCAGGGCTCTTTTTCTGATGGATGATACTAGTGACAGCTGCCAGGAAACACAGCTAAATTGCTCAACAGATACCTTGAAGGCAAATACAGCAATACGTGTTACCTAAAAAGAACCAATATATATCTTTCTGTTCATCAGTTTGCACTTGTACATTTTGTTCTTTAATACAAACCTTCTAAATCCAATTTCTCTGGAGTTACTTATTCAGACATCCCTGGTATGATTAATAAAAACAGAACTGGAATTGACAATAGCTAGATTAAAACACCAAGCCCAACCATCAAAAGCTATAAATTGGTATAGATCTATTGACACAAGTATGCCAAGGGTTTGGTCACTCTTGTTTATAATGCTATTATTTCATTATCATATATCTACTGACAGAATGGCAGACCTCCTATATCCAACTACTAAAGTAAGCCCAGATATTTTTTTTTTTAAACTGTGAGCTGATTTTGGATGGTTCATTTTCTGGTTTTGGTTTTGGTTTGTTGGGGTTTTTTGTTTTGTTGTTGTTTTTGTTTTTTTGGCTAGCAAACTGAATGTGCTTGACTTGTAGCAAGACTGATTTGTTCTTAATTTTTAAAGCAGACCTAGTTTGCGCAGAGCTTAAAAGGATCTATGAGTCTTTCTGCCAAGTAGGTTCCATATCTACAGATGTCTGTCACAAATAAGTGGATTTGGGAAACCCAGCTTCTATTTTCCTGTGAATTTGTATTTTTCATTTAGCTTCAGTCAAAATTAGACCAATTGCTTATATTTATTGTATTCAGCAAATTTTAAATGCAATTACTCTGACCAGATTCTCTTTCAACATAATTTGTTCTATCAAAGCATTTCTAACCAGCTTTAATAGAAACAACAAAAGCAGCGTTTCTTAAAATTCATAGTTATTATCAACAACCTTCAGCTCTGCATAAGCTCTAAAGTACTGACAGTCCAAAAAAACATGGAAGAAAAAAGTGTTAAAAAAGCAAAAACACTGGGGTGAGCTAGCTGAGATCAAACTTCAGGCCAGTAGAAGAGACCAAGGTAGAGCACAGGTCTCCCGTCTTCTAATCTGGGGCCAGACACTGGCCAGCAAAGTCTCTAATTAGCACTGCAGATATCCACTTTATTCATGTCAATGATATTTACCTACTTAAAGCTGTGACCACATTTAGAGTCACATTGAGGTTCCCTTGAAAATCCAGGTTGTTATTTTATAATTAGCATAGTATATATACATATAGGAAAAGGCTGTCTCAACAATAGATTTACCTCAGCAGCTAAGCCTTGGCAGTCAGGGTACAATTTAAATACTTTAAAGCTGTTTATTTAGTCCCTGTTAATTTTAGCACTGAAGAAACTGACCAGACATTTGTACTTCTATATCCCCAGCAGGTTCTACTCTTTCTTGTTGATAAATATATTTGCTATCAATTAATTTTTAGGTAAGTTTTTGGTTTTGTTTTATGTTAATCAATAAACCAGAAATAATATCTCCAGTCAATGCTGTGCATACATCAAAAATTAAACTACTCTCATCTATTAAGTTTTTGACAAAAGGATGGAGGGACAAAACTATTTAAGCCTAAACTGTGTCATTTCATGCAGAAGTAGACATATAACTCTATTTGTTGGGGTTTTTTTCCCTGAGATAAAATATTGTTTAACAGTTTCTATTTCTGTATTTAAACAACCACAGAGCAATAGGGATATGCAGTGAGACAAAAAATTATGCTGTTGGTATTTTAAACACTTCAAAGACTATAACTGAAAAATATCAGTTAAACATTAGTTTCCAGAGAAAATATAGAAAATATAATCTTCTAAAAAAATATTTTTACAAGCAAGCTATTCAAAGAAACGTAAATAATTCAGGGGAAACTGAGAGTACAGATTTGGTGAAGGTTTTGCAGAACCCCAGATCCATAACCATGTGTAACTGTAGTTACCACATACAGTCACAGTCTCTAGCCATCATAAAGCAACATTTTGATAACAGTCATGTATCCTACAGTCCTTTCACCTTACAGGACAGACAGTCCAATACTGCAGTTAAGAGATGTTCAGCTGGCTCAAGAATTGGTTAAGCTGTGCCCCAGCTACGATGCATGAAGATATTTGGAGGTCGTATACCCTCCTCATTCATAGTCTCTATGATACTGCTGCAAGACAACATCAGTTCTTTGGAGATGAAGCTCAAAAGTGTTAAGCACCTGCCTACCACATGTTAAAATAAGAAAAAGGAAACCAAAGTGAATGGGACTGCAAAATTGGAGAGAAAGAACCTGTCCTGGTTCAAGTGAGAACAGAACTAATTCTGTTCAGTGATTTTCCTTTCCAGCTCAGTTCTTCTAACTCCCTGCACTGCCTGCAGT